>OOFC01014413.1:0-45241 GCA_900323345.1 Pseudochromis fuscus
ATTATATTTTTGCCTGGGATTTTTTTCTCCACACCACTTCCTGTTTACTTTTCCGAAGCTGGAGGGACGTATGTAAATCGTAGAAAGGTAAGAGTGGTCTTGTTTTGAAGAGGAGGCTTTCCTCATGCGGTTTGATGTATAATATGTGGTGTAGAGTTAAATGACGGCTTTTCCAGCTCCTTTGATTATCGCGATCGCTTTTGCTCCCAGTGGGGGTCAATTTCATATAAAATGTTTAAAGCTGTTAAAATCAGTTAAAACATTTGCTGGAATATTGAACCACAACTGTTTAGTCACAGTCCACGTCTCCTGTAGCAGAATCAGTAAAAGAATTGTTGTTTCATCTGGTGGTTGTGAAGTTATAGGCTTGAGATCAGAGGGATGCTCTGAAATTTTGCGTCTACCCGCACTGTGCAGGCGCTGGGGTGGAAGTGGATAATTAATCTTGCGTTAAAATTTATAGCGCGTTATTTTACGCTCTAATTAATTGATCTAATTAACGCGTTAAAATGACAGCCCTAATTTGAAGTAAAAACAACTAATTTCTCAAAACACTCTTCAAGCTGCTTTCTGTGATGTCTTAACAGTAGAACTCTGAGGATTACGTCATCAACTTTCTCCTCCTTCGTCTGATGGCTGGCTATGCAGAAGAGGGACTGTTTTCTGTAATGGAAACGCAACCGAGTAGAATCAAACCAAACCAAGACGAGCCAAGATGAGACAAGGAAAATAGGTGGCGGTACTTATTTACAAACTTAACATTTCTGGTAATGAGTATAAATTCTAAGTTCACTCAGGAGCAACCAGTTCCACAGTGAGACATGCAGATCTAAAGTAACTATTTGTTATGTTGGGACATTTTGTGTTTAACGTGGTTGCAACAGTGACAGAGATTAAGGGAAATTTTTGTAAACCAATAACTTGCATGAATCCAACAGATGATATTTCTTTGAAGCGTGCATTTTTGATTTCAAATGTCTGTCCAGTGAATTTACTTGCAAGAGATCTTATGATTTCATTTGGCTTGTCATTCATTTTTACTCCACAAGGTCGTGAAAACCACAGACCTCCAAATTCCAAATTTACAACTGGTCCAATGTGATTCCCAAACAGTACTGTACGTGTATCAATGGAAACTTCCTGTTTCCTCTCTGACCACTCACACGGTGGACGGAGCCAAAGACTATGTATATGGACCCAGCACACATCCCTCTGATCCTCAAGTGACGTCAAACGTTCACCATGGTGCAGATATGACTTTTGAGCGAGACTGGTTTAAGGTGACTGACGAATGACTGAATATCATGTATGTATTGTATTGGTCATACACTGCATCTTCCCTCGCAGTAACACTGACAAACAGAAAACAGTGTTTCAGTCTGCCCCTCATGTTTCTCTGTGCAGACTGGTGCACATACACTGGAAACTTATGGGTGCATTTACACAGCATACAAACTGACAGCTGTTTCTGATACATAGACACCCATGCAAATAAATCACCAAGTTATTGCCTTGAGTACCCATGTACCTGATGCAATAACATGTTGAGCTGCTACATTTTTCATGATATGTGTTTTTTGTGGTTTCCTCTGACAGACTCCTATACTTTGACGTACCACTCAGGCTTAATGTCTCTTAAAGAAACCTCTATTCCAACACCTTTAATGTCACAGCATTGAGCTTACACACTGTTGAAAGTTATATTGTTGCCCGATGTTACACTTGAGCCCTCCTACTCCTAATTACTCTTTATGACAGGTATGGCTCTCAGTCGGAAAAGGGTGGAGTGCCCTCTCCGGATCGAGGAGGAGATCCTGCCCCAAGTGGAGGCATTCAGGTACCTCGGTGTCTTGTTCACGAGTGAGGGAAGGATGGAGCGTGAGATCGACAAGCGGATCGGTGTGGCATCCGCAGTAATGCAGACTCTGCACAGATCTGTTGTGGTGAAGAGGGAGCTGAGCCAAAAGGCAAAGCTCTCGATTTACTGGTCGATCTTCGTTCCCATCCCCACCTATGGTCACGAGCTTTGGGTAGAGACCGAAAGAACAAGATTGCGGGTACAAGCGGCCGAAATGAGCTTCCTCCGTAGGGTGGCCGGGCTCTCCCTTAGAGATAGGGTGAGAAGCTTGGTCATCCGGGGGGAGCTCGGAGTAGAGCCACTGCTCCTCCGCGTTCAGAAGAGCCAGATGAGGTGGCTTGGGCATCTAATTAGGATGCCTCCTGGACGCCTCCCGGGTGAGGTGTTCAGGGCACAGCCCACCGGTAGGAGACCCCGGGGAAGACCCAGGACAAGCTGGAGAGACTGTCTCTCAGCTGGCCTGGGAACGCCTCGGGATCCCCTGGGTGGGCTTAAGCGGAGGAAGATGGATGGATAGATGTTGTTTTTTGTTTTTTTTTGTCAGACAGACCACCAGATCACTGATAACAAGAATTCATTTCAGCTAATGACACCAGAACGACTTGTGAAAAATTTTTTTTACTGAGTTTTGGGAGTGAGATTGAAAATCCCAGCCTCCAGTGGCCGTCAGGTGTATTGCACTTCCACATTGGCCTCAATCTTGAGCCCCATGCACTTACTCCGTCCATTTCTGTATAAAGTCTGCTTTGATGGTAACAAAACATATTTCAAACGAAATACGAGTGCTTTGAAATTCTTTCAAAACTGTTTCAAAAATGTTTCTGGAAACCTGACAGCCCTGACTGGGTTGAGATGGTGTCTCATATTTCGCAGCTTGGTCTTTAAGGTGCTACGGGTGTAGGTTGCAGCTTTAGATTCATGCAGAACATCAGTGTTTACTTATACTTTGATCAAGTATGGACTCATACCTCTGTCAAATTCAAACAGTATTAAAGGTATAAACATAAAACATTGATGCACCTCGAGGTTTGCTTGGTATCCAGGCCTGATCACTGTCAAATACATTTATATTTGTTTGGTCTTCTTACTGCATGCAGATGACATTGTTAGAATAATTGCTAGCTACAGTCTGGTTCCACTGGCTTGGAAAGTTCTGCAGTGTGTGAAGAGGATGAACATGTTGGCCAGTGGTGAAAGAAGCCAAAGGCTAATGGGAAGAACACATCACTGCCAAGATATGATGGCATTTCCTCTAATTGTGCTCAGCACTGTCCGCTTGGTTTGTTCTGTAAAACAGCTGGCCAGATGTTCTCCGTTATGAACGTCTCAACAACCCACGTTTATCGAACTGCTCCTCTTAAATGAAGTTTAGCCTAGCTTCAGTTCAGGCTAATTAGCAGAAAGTGTTTTACCGATCCCTTCTGAATACAAACTGATTTCAGGACCATCCAGAAGATGTAGCTGAAACATTATCCAGATGTACTGAAGTGAAAGCCTGTCTTCACTGACAGCGACGGGCTCGTATGAAGGGAAAACTAGGGCAGTGGTTAAACACAGACCTAGTGATGCTTGGAGTCGGCGGAGTGGAAATGATCACTTGACAAACCCACCAGGCTGTGGAAAAGCTAGCTCTGGTTCAGGAGCCAGCCATTCTGCCGTTATTTATTTTTTTATTATTTTTTTTTTCTCTTGCTTCTGGAAAATACCCGAGGCCCCAGCCGCTCACGGTGAGCTCTTCATTCCCATGGAAACAAAAGAGATGGAGAGCTAAATATAGTCTGTGGGGGTAATATAGGCGTTGAAGTATATTACAGTCTTTGCACTGTTAATTGTGTGTGATGCTGCCGGTGTGTGTCTCTCTCTGCTGCTCACACACATTTAGCTAAACAATGAACAGTAATATCATTTACTAAGTGGTACTCGGGTCTGTTTCTGGTTCGCGTCACTTAACAGCAGTGAGCCCTGTAAGTCCTTAAGTCAAACACACACATAAACACACACACACACTGTAGCTCGACATGCTTTTTTTGTCGGCTGTAAGCTCAGCAACAGGGGTGACGACCCGACCCCACGACCCCGTGGTTTATATCCAGACTGGGTCAGCGGTACCTAAATCCCCATACACACACACACACACACACCTCTCTGATAGAGCACTTTCTTTAGCCACTCTAAATGTGTGTATACGTGTGTGTGTGTGTGTGTGTGTGTGTGTGTGTGTGTGTGTGTGTGTGTGTGTGTGCGTGCCAGTGGTTGGCTTAGCAGCTAATGTCAGGGGCTCAACACGCCATTTACACAGTCCCCCACTAAGGCCGGACATGAAAGAGGTGGATCAAGAGAGATATACAGTGTGTGTGTGAGTGTGTTTTAGTGTGTGTTATGAAAGGGGGTAAAAAAAAAAAGGAGACGTAACACAAAGCAGAGCCATGCGCAGCGTGTACAGTCTAAATGGTATTTGAGTGTGTCTTGTCATTGTATCCACGGCTCGTCCCTCGGGCCTCGGCTGACCCATATGGCCTCTGACTTGGATGCTGACCAGCGAGCTGTTCACACAGGCACAAGTGATGACTCAGTAACCCCCGAAGAGGACGTCCTTGTGGCTCTGTCACCGCTTTAATAGTCGTCCTCTCGTGCCTTAAGTGTGGCTGCTGACCCGGATCGCTTTCATCAACGATGCTGACCACGCATCATGTTTAACACCATTTTAACATCAGTCATTCAGTCAGAGAGGAGGTCAGTGGTTCCCTGCAAATACCGAAGAAGCCCTGCATCAGCACTACCTCCTGCTCTAATGTGTTTATTTGAATTCATTTAACAGCTGTTTCATATTGTTAGTAGTGCTGTCAAACGATTAAAATTTTAATCACAGGGTTGCTGTGGATAAATTTAGATTCATCACGATTAAATATCATTACTTTTTAAGCTAGATGAATCAAATTTCATTTTGCATGGGGGTGGTTTGTCGCAAGCTAAGTGATGCGTTGGTGCTAGCAGTATGTACTAATGTATGCTTCGTGTGAATGTGGTATTTCAAGCTGAAAGTGCTTCAGTGAAAAGAAAACTTCTTACTGCAGAGTGTCAATCAACTATTCTTGATTTTTTTGTACTCAAGCTTCCTACTGAGAGGGCCAATGTGCTGTTTAGCATCTTCCATTTTTATTGGTTGGTTCTGCTGCCTGTCGTCACAGGATTAACGGCGTATTTGCCTAAACTTGATTAGGTATCTGTAACAAGAAGCTGGAAAACTTTGCCTCTCTATTTACTGTAGCTGATGATGTTACTGTGTTTGTAGCTGAGTGGAAAGCTGCCATCATTCATGTTCAGGGTGTAATTCCACCCAAGCTGAAAATTCACACACTTACAAACCTCATGTTCCCTCTGTCTGCTCCCACAGAGTTTTGTTAGTTTATCTCCTTCCCTTTGTTTTTCCCTCCTCACCCAGGCTCCTTAAGTGTGAATAGATTTTTACATGAAGCCTCAGTGTGATGGACTCCTCTGAGACAACAGCCTCTGGAGCTCTAATAGTGTCAACTTTATGTATCAGCCCATAATCAATGCATCCAAAGGGGGAAACACTAATGACAAAAGTGTGCAATATGTTTGTATATCTGTCACAATTCACCTCAGACTCCCTCGTCTTTTAAGTGATGCGCAGCTGCTCGCAACGGGCTAAAAATATCTCATTAGAGCGACGCGAGGGAGCATGAAAAACAGAAATCAGGCTGCCATGTAATAGAGCAACTGTCAGCAGGAGTGGAGGACTCCCCAGTCCGTGGCAAAAGGTATTTTCATCTCTGCCTGCCTAATTTCCCCATCAATCAACTGGCAAGACTCCCTACCATGTTGTTTTTTTCTTTTTCAATGTAATTAATGCTATTTCCACTTCAGCTTTGATGATCTGTACTCGAGCTGGAGATGAACTAGTGAAAGACGGATGAAGGGGAACAAAGTGAAGGAATGGGAGACAACAAGTCAGAGGGAATCAACAGCATGAAATATGTATGACAGGATAAACACAAGCAGGAGAACCTATCAGACGGCAGGGAAGTGTTTTACTTAGGTAACACAGTGCATCCGATTGGCCTTTTCATACTCATTGTTTTAAAAACCATCAGGATCCAATTCATAGCCGTCCTCTTATAATGCTCAGGTGGCCAGCAGCAGATGGCAGGTCCTGACTCTCTGCTGAAATACATTGGTGGATGCTGAGCTGATTTATGTGCTTTCAGCCATCCCATCAAAGGAGGCAGAAGGCGTCTCATCAATACTGATAAGCTGCATTGTCTCATCTCTCGTGGAGCAATAACACAGGATGGATTTCTGTGGATTAGCACCTCAGTCTCTCTGAAGTTGAGCCTTTTTGTTTGGTGAAGAAACCAGAAAATAAGCTTTTTTCTTTTTTTTTTTTTATTCAGCTAAAATCAATTTCAGAGAAAGCTAATGTTTGAATACTGATATTTTAAAACCAAAAACAGGCCCAGGTGAAAGAAATTATAGTAATTATGTCTGATTCTCTTTGATAGAAATATAATAAAAGTTTGATATAATGCTGTGCGTGGGTTTTGCAGATTGGACAGCTAATGTGTTATCGACAGGGATGTAGTTGGACTGGAGTTTAGTAAAGACCTGTGTCATCCCTGGAGGTTTCATAGTGCTTACCTCAACCATTTATTGTTACTAGGTTACAAAAACCGCCTTGTGGCACCTTCAAATTGCTTCATTGTGGACCTCCAGTCTCTGTGGTTCACTTTCAAAGCGTAAGCTAAAACAAAGGAGGGAAATGCAGGTCATGTCACTGGTGTCACTGCTCCACTTCATAGCTGTGTTTTCAGTAACGGCCAGGAGCAGTTTCATCTTTGCTTTTCCTCTTTTCTGCTTCTTGGTTGACAGTGATGTCATAAGTCCCACCCCCTACTTCATTCTGACTGGTTAGTGACAGAAAAGTGACATTGACGAGCTCAACGGTGTGGCACACTCTTAGTTGAACACTCGGTTAAGTTGTTCGGAGACATTGTGGCTCTTTGCAATCACCCATCAGAACACACAGTACGTAAAAAAATTGAAAATGAGATTTGTAAAATGTTTGTCGAGTGTGTCCAGTGCCTTAGTTAATGATCTGGGTTTTTCAGTTTTCACTCAGGAGTGAAAATCAGACTTTTAACTTGAATGAAGTAATGAGTGTTGTGATGCAATATTGACCAATCTGAATCCATAATTGAAATTGTTCAGCATCATTATGACTGATATTAGATTAATATGCCACGTAGTGCTCAAAGAGTGAATCACCTCTTCAAAAATATAATAAAAAAAAAACAAAAAAAACCAAACAAATAAATTATGTCTGGTGTTTTCTGCTTTACTCTGTGTTGCATCATTGCGTCTTGACTATATTTAGGTGTGGGAGTTGGAAAAAGTTACACTAAGAAATGCAATGTGAATTTTATTTTTGATCGACTAAACAATCAATTCATTAATAAAATGGCTTTTGTACATTTACGTGATGACAGTCTTCCACATATAGACTTTATGAGAAACTTTTTAAGGTAAAGTGAGGAAGGTATTTAGTGATTATTTTATTACTGATACAGAACACATGCTGGACATTATGACTAAGCTGTCATTAATTTTACAACATCTTATGCAGTTGGTCTTGGAGCCACTTAATGATTATCATGTAATTGGCGAAAACTTTGAGATGATCATGGGTGACATACAAGAAAAAAGTCTTGCTTTATGTTATACCCTTACTTGGCAGGTAAGAGAGTTTTGAGGTTCTTTAAGTCTTTTCTTGGTCAGCTAGAGCGGTCAGTATCTGATACTGAAACTATTGGCACTGGCCTTAAAAGCAGTAGACGAATTACATGGCTTTCTGCTGCTGATCCGGTCATTGATTGTGATGGCGGCCGGCCAAGGAAGGTAGCCCAGATATCCCTGTCCTTTGCCAAGTCCTCCTGGTCCTTCTTAGGAATCCCAAGGCCTTCCCCTTACCAGATGGGATGTGTAATCCTTCCAGCATGTTTTGGGACTGCCCATAGCAAACCTCAGTCGGATGTCCTGGAATATCTTCAAAGGAAGAGACTCAGAAGGCAGAATGCCCAAACCACCTGAGCCGGAGCCGTTTGATGTGATGACCGATGGCTTCCTCCTGGATGTCTGAGGGTCTTTCCTCATCACAACGGGAGAGCTCACCTACCTAGCAACAGGAACTTGGTTTGACCTAATTCTTATGCCCTTGAAGAAAAGTATATAACCTATTGGTCATGGAAAGTGAAGAGTAGATGTTTGGTGAATCAACAGCACTGCATCAGGCACAATTTCATGAATTTGTATGGCTGTGGATGTCACTACAACAGGTTGTATGCTGTCTGTTTAAGTCGAGCATATTCTCAGTGGATGTTTGGCTCCACCGGGGATGAAACATGTCCCTTGTTTAGTGATGGTGTGCCTGAGGCGTACAGAGCATTTTGTGTTGCCCACCCAAGATTTAATTTTACTTTGTGGTTGGACTGGCTGTCTTTGTGTTCTCCAGGTAGCAGTGGGTTATTTTGTGTGGATGTGAGTTAGCACTCCCTGACCTGAAGTCCGGTACTCTGTGTGAAAAGGTGAATTGGTTTCTCCTGGCTTGGCAGAGACACCCCCTCTCATCAGTGAGCGCTTAGACTGTTTGCTGCTGTGCATCGTTTGTCATAGCAACAGTAGGGATGCTTCAAGACCCTCCCCACTCGGTGTCATCTGCTCAGGTGTCATCTCTCCCTATCTCTTTGAGACATAGGGATAAACTAGGGTATTCCCTTTGGGCTTTATTCTAAATCCTCATTTAGCCAAGTAGGGCAGCCACTTGAGGGACAGGGTGCGTACTTTAATTAGGCTTCTTTTGTCTGTCAGACAGCGACCGGGTCCTCCAATCTGGAGACAGCTTCTTCCAGCGGTGCTCTCCTCCGCCTTAATAAACCACTCCATCGGCTCGGAGAGGACAAGGTCAGTCCCCCTCTGCCCATCTGAAGCTCTGTGGCTCATTGGAAATCCTTCCTCTCATTCTCCGTCCTTTTCTTATCTCAGTCATTTTTTCTCTTTCTCTGAATAGGAAGAGGGAGGTCATAATCCATCAAGGCACTGACCTCTGAACTTTTGGAGCTTTTATTTATTTGCTCATTGCTTGTATTGTGAGGAGATAAGGGTGGAGTGTCAATGACTCAATGTCCTGCGAGACATGTTGCCCCAGAATTTTTCCCCATGCACCTTCCAAACACCTTCTCCTGATTTGTATAATGTATTCATGTGTCTACACACTGTCTACACAAGTGTGTAGACAATGGGAGTGTCCTCCTGCTGCAGGATTTGTCCTTGAAGTAAAAACTAGTTCCTTATTAGATGTCAGTCCTCATCAAGTTCACAGAGGAGAAAAGAAGTGAACACAGTGAAACGCAAACGTGCTCTGAATACACAGATTTTTAGTAGATTTAAACTGTTTAAAAGACACAAAAACTTCAAAAAGACTCTTTGACTGAAAACAGCTTTGTAAATTTAGATTCTGTCGATGGTGTGAGGCTGCATTCAGATCAGCCTCAGCACCGCAAGAAAATACAGGTTTATCCCTTCAGTGACATCACAGAGTTGATGCAGCAAGTGGTGAAATGGACTGTATGTAAAACATGGACACAGTAACATCACATACTAAATGTTTTCAAGCCTAAAGTTTGCCTTTGTCATTAGTACTATATTTGGATCAATGTGCAGATCTGGGGAGTATCGAGGGGGTGGATTTAACAGTGAGGCAGCCTATGAGACCTAGCCTGTCAATCAAACCAGTCCCACCTCCACATATACCTCAGTTTGAAGTCTAATTTCCACTTTTTTATTAAGTTATTTTTCAAATGAGCCATTAGGACGCTCCTAACATTTTTTATTTTAGCTAACGCCATCAAAGTTGTCATTTATTTAGAGCCATCATCGAGCAACCAGTTGATCAGTGGTACTGCACCTTCTGGGTCTCACACAATTTTAACACCCAGTGACTCCATCCATCTCTTATGTACAGTCTATGGTTGGTGCTAAAATCAGCTGTTCCTTAAACAGGTAACGTGGGATATGATGATTTTTGATTGTCATAAACAAAGTCTAAACTACTTGCGGGAAAGGTATGATTAGGATTTTGTTGATTAAGGTCTCAGTATGGGTTATGTTGAGATACATCATACTCATTCTGTAATTTAACAGGTAGGGAGATTCATAGTTAAGTACACTGGTGCCAAATAGTTACCGTATTTTCCGGACTATAAGCCGCTACTTTTTTCCAACGCTTTGAACTTTAACACCGGTGTTTCTCATGTACCGGCGGCACAAAGCTCTTTGGCTTTTTACAAGCTAGCAACCCCCGTGCCGCCGATACATTTAGCATCGTCACATCAGACCCGGTCAGAGGGGACGTCATGAAACTGTTCAAATAAATTCAATAGCGGCTTATAGACAGGTGCGCTCAATAGTCTGGAAAATACGGTTCTTCAAATACACACCACATTTAGGTTGACTATGGATTTTGTTCTGAGTAGTGTAACTGCTCAACCAACTCCACAGGCATTTGTTTTTGGACAGGACTTGATTTTCTAAATACACATTTTTGCTGGGCCACAATTTCCATCTCGTCATCTGACTCTGCCTTTGCTGTAAAGGTGAAGTTTCTAGAGTTTACAGAAATATTGCCTCAAATGAAGGAAAGAAACGTGTCCTAGCATTGTCAGCAGTTCTCCACATTTACACTGATAACCTTGTTCTTTTCCAAATGTTATCAGAGGCAGCCAGCATCAGCTTGTCCTCGGACATTGTTGATGTCCAAAGTCCTGGCTTGATGTTGATCAGTCAGAGAGATCACTGACATTGAAGAACTTGGCGGTGTTTGAGAAGTTGAATTATTATTTTAAAGGTCTCTGCTGAGAGTGTTTCAGTGTTCAGGAGTGCTGTCAACACTGAACTACATTGGATTTGTACAGTAAATAGATGCTGCCAGTGCAGAAATAGTTTCCTGTGGACAGGCCCTTAACGGCAAGACATCTCTGTAGGTCTACATTGGTCATCCAGCCATGTCCATGAAGGTCTGTGGGGATGTGCTTTCAAAATTGAACACAGTTCCCTGGAGCAAACATGCCAACTGTGCATGTGCCAGAAAAGTAAACTTGGACACTCTGTCTGATTGTCTTGGTGTTTGTTGTGTAGTCCACATCCTCGGCTCTGTTCTTGTAAACGCTGCATACACTGTTTTCTATTGGACTTTTACATGGTCTGGCAGTATGGATCATATTTACTAGTGTGCATTTGTGCAATATGTCCACATGCCCTCAGCTGTAGTATGTATAAAAGCACATACAAGCAACAGGTTGTCATTTTGTACCCAAACTTTTACGCCCAGTGTCGGTTTTCAGCAAACGCTCCTTGGAGAAATACACAAATAGCGCTTTTATTTAATGATTGTAATGAAGGAGAGGTCTTTTTTCTGCTAGGATTTTTTGTCTGTGTGTTTGTGAGTGTTATGTTACAGTCTGAGGTAGAAAAATCCAACAGGCTTTGGATAGATACAACTTGATAGTAGGATGAATCACAGGTTTGTTCTTTCCATGGGTTTTATTGAGAATAACAACAATATAGGATATCACCAGACTGATCTGTAGTTACTGGCGCCACCAACCTGCTCACTATTTATTTTTGGTTGTTACTCAATGCTTATCTTTTCTCTCTCTGCTCAGCTTTCACCCCAACCAGTCGAGGCAGACGGGTTGTGTCTAAAATTTCTTTTTCCTTCCCTATTTTTACTGAGTGCTGCTCGGGGAGGAGTTGTTGATTTTCTCTCTAACAGGCCCTGACGTTACTATGTAAAGTAGCCTGAGAGGACGTATGTTAAGATTTAGCTCTTTAACCACTGAGAGATGTATTGCTTTAACAGACCTTCACCAGTCATTGTGGATTCTCACTAATGGTTGGACTGATTACCAGCTTAACATCATAACACTAGAAATGCAGCATCAGTGCTGAGAGCTGGAGTCATGAACAAGAATTTCTGAAAAAGGTTGATAGTAAAAAGTTGAACATTTAAAAAATAATAGCTTAAAAAACTTTTTTTGATCTCACCAGTAAAACATGTTAAAATGTAGAAAAATGTTGACGTCAGAATCAAGGTTCTTAAAAACCTGAACATTTTAAAAAGTGTAAAAACACTAAACACAAGCATAAATGTCAAGAAAAAGTTAAACATTTTCAATATTTGAATTAGGGGTACAACGATTAGTCAACATTCCCAACAAAAATCGATAATAAAAATAGTCTCCACTGAGTTTAATTTATAATTATTGTCACCAGATGTGTTTTTAATGGAGTGAGGCCTCTCCTTTTCTTCCTGTCTCTGCTGACAGTTGCACATGTGTAATAGTGTTCAGCAGTAACTAAACATATGGTGGCAGCTGATGCTGAGGGAGTAGCAGCTAAGATCAGCAGCAATGTGGATTAAAAGAAGTATTTTTGAATGAAGTATCTTTCTGATCTTTATTATTAATTAGCACATCATCTAGACAACCTCATGCTAAATTTAAAAGCTGAAGGCTAAATAAGATCCATTTACATATTTTGCGATTCCAACTATCAAAATAGTTGATAGTTGCAGGGATAATTTGAATGTATTTTTCTAGCTGACAGCACAAAGGACTAGTTAGTGTAACTGTTAACACCACATTGCCACACTAACACTGCTATTCATTGAGGGCATTAACCCACTTGAGCCTGCAGACAGTTAATGAAGTCCACCAACCTTCTTTGTTTCCCCAATGATGACCTTACACTTACAATGCTGCCCTGGGGCCTCTCCTGTAGTAATTAATGATTACTGCACCACTAATGGAGTTTGCTGAAGTTGCCTCATGTCTCAGAGGGACACTATCTGGACAGCGTAGGTAATCAGGCTTCCCTAATGCTCGGACAACATGCTTGTATTGTGCGCCAACAGCAGAGGTGAAACGCTGCCAGGACCATGTGAAAGGCGTTGATCCCTCCAGGGGAAACTCTTGGCAAAAATCTTGTTTTGTCTCTCTCGCCCTCCCTTCAATATGTTTTCTCTCCCTCATGCTCAGTGGATGAAATCAGGGATTGCATCATTCACTGGAGCTGATTTGAGTCATGTTTTTAAGGGTAACCACAGCAAGGGCTTGTGTTTTTTTTTTCTGGCTCAGAAAGAGGCTTAAGTGGTGCATCGGGGAAAACTGTGTGGATCTGTCATCCTGAAACAACACTGTCACACTGTAGGCATTCCTCAGCTGTTTACATCCTGTTGTATTCACTTCAACATGGAGGAGATGAGCACTGAGTTTGTCATTTATGTCTAAATGTGTTGTCAACAGGGATGTTTTTAAGTGTCTTGGAGCATTTTCAGTTCTTCCATCAAAGATGACTTCAAGTGTTCTGCATTACAGAAATAAAACCAATGATCATCTCCACATTACACCATCTGACTGATGACATGCAGTTATAAAATAAACATCAAGGTGCAGCTTTTTCAATACATGGTTGATTAAAACTGCTCAAGGAATAATTTGTCTCACTTTATATTTGATAAGCAGCTGTATTTGAAGTGCAAACATATAGTCTGTAATTTGATCAAAATATTTTTAATTAAGTTTTACTGAAACATTGAATTGTAAAGGTTGATTTATCATCAGAAAAATAAGAAAATTTGTATGTTAAAGTTTACAAGCTTGTTACCAGTCTCCAGCAAGTAAACCCGCCACTTTCTTTAATTTTTAACTAGGGTTGTCAAAATTACCGCATTAACGCAGATTAATCCATCATCATGATCAATCTGATTCATAATTTTAACACAATTAATCCATCTGCAGCACAGAATGACTCTGAACATCTCTGGCAATGCATTTCAGGCAGTTTGTCCAAGTGGAGTTGCCATCACACCTGCACAAATAGGCAGTTAATCCTGTGGTGACAGGCAGCAGAACCGACCAATAAAAATGGAAGATGCTAAACAGCAGGTTGGAGCTCGCAATAGGAAATTTGAGTACAACAACACCAAGACGGAATAGTTGACTGATACTCTGCAGGAAGAAGTTGTCTTTTCACCAAAGCACTTTCAGCTTAAAATACCGCATAAATGTGAAGCATACATTAGTACATACTGCTAGCACTGTGACAAACCACCGCGCCACCATGCAAAATGAAATGTGATTAATATAGATTAAATGTAACAATATTTAATCGTGATTAATCGAAATCAATCCACAGTGACACTGTGATTAATCTAATAAAAATTTCAATCGTTTGACAGCACTACTAATAACAACACACATTCAGCTGAGAGCCTCCACCAATCCAGCTGTACTGATGATACACACTGAACACTGTTGCCCTCTTGTGGTGAAATAGCAGCCCTATCTTGTTAAAGCATTCACACTTTCAAGCCATTGGGGTTTTCCAGGATTATTTTGGGACAACCTCCACCCTCTCATCTTGTCCCAAATTCAAAAATGTGCTCATAGGGCAACACCCTATCTCTTTAAAAAATTATCAAGATCTTTTGATTAGCTTTTACATAACATTGCTAACAGCCAGATGAACTACCAAACCAGAGGTAATATAGTGTCTGTCTTCATTACTGTCTCATTTGTTTATACTGGACCTATTAAAGCATACTTACACAATTTGATAAGGTATATAAATGTTACTGTGATGGGAGAGATTGATGGATGTAATAAATGTAAAGAGGAGTGATACAGAGAACTGAGATCCAGGAGGAGGAAGAAGTTAATAGACTGAGCTTTGATGTCAGAAACTACACAACAGTCTGTAGTGGTTTGGTTGAAGTGTATTTGTGTGTTTTCCTCTTTGTCCCTCTCTCAGTGTGGTCTCTTGTTAGTCTCTCTGCTCTCCTTCCACTTTTTCTCCCTCTCCCTCATTCATTTCTCTTTCCTTTTATTAGTCAACTTTTTCTTTATGTCCATTGATTTCTGTGCTCTCTCTCTTTTTCCTTCCCCTCCTCTCTCTCTCTCTCTCTGTGCAGCACAATAAGTGGCAGACAAAAAGAGAGGCCCATCAGAGCGTGAAATAGTCTGAGCTTTTACTACAACTGGCAGCGTTTGACCGCATACTGCACCAGCCATCGCCGCGGTTACCCGCAGCAACACTGCGCTAATAGAACGGCATGTTGAGGGGAGGAAAGAAAGGAGGAGAGAGAGAGGGAGGAGGGAAAAAGAAGAAGCAAAGCCGGTGTGTTCTGCATGCGGAGCAGGTGTTAATGGGCAAATTAGAAACATGCATGAACTCACACAGACACTCGCCACAGTCTGTTCCCTGGAAATCCCGTCTTCTTAACTTTGCAGAAACACAAATATGACTTGCCTCGCCCTCGTAACCCACAAATAGACAGAACGGGCATCAAGCTAAGACCTGAACCGAGCCTTTATCCATCCTGCTGCCAAATCGAGACCTCAACTTGACCCGAACTGATGTAATATTTAAGCTATCCCTTCAGTAAAGAGAAAGATATGAGCCTGGGTTGGAAAGTTTTCATAATAAACCATTGATGTTGTTGTTTTTTACATCAAAGAAACTGTATTTTCATCACTAGGAAGAAGAAGAATGTGAAAAAGAAGCAAATAAGATCAATAAACAAACAGTCACTGCAATAACGAAATCACTTCATGAACTAGGAAAAGGCCAAAGTCATCCGCACTGAAACCAACAGACACCAACGTTGGATATTGGAGGCAGTGGAGCCGAAACAGTTATGAACCAGGACGAAGGGCCTTCCTGCTTTCACACACATGGAGCCACATCCTCCAGCAGCGAGCGGACAGCAAGGGGCGGTGTCGACCTGTCAAATTTGACAGGTCGACACCGTGAACATCAGCTGTTTTTTAACTACTCACCACCCAGTGGAATGGAAGTTGTACGTCGGTATATGTCAGGTATGTTTTTTGACAGATTATGTGTCTGATCATAGAGAAAAGTCTAAAAAACCAAACAAACAGACACTATGAACTTCACTGGATTAGCACAAACCTCTGCCAAGGTGTAATTCAGCTGTACGGATGCTACACACTGACTACTCTCATGCTGAAATAGGACCTCTAGCTTGTTTAAAATATTTGCCATATCAGTGATTTTCTGGGATGTCAAAATGTAATCACTTGTTCCCTGTTTAATGCTCAGAGTGAATAAAGAAATGGACGAAATGGGACCAATGCAGAAGTCGAAAAAAGTGCAATGCTCCCGACTAGCACTAGATGTTGGTTGAATCCTTTTGAGGACAGCTTGTATCAGAGGCAGCACCATAGACTGTACAGAGAAAGAGCGAAAACATGCAATACTCCCAATGGCCACTGGAGGCTATTGACGTCAATTCAAGAGTCATTACTTTCAATCATGAAATACTCAGTCAGCACATTTGTTTTTCATAAGTCATTCTGGTGTCAGTAGCTTATTGAACATCAAAATGAGGAATATTTAGGGGCGGAGTTAGTTGAACATCGAGTAGTGTCCTCAGGTTCAAGGGTCGGACCCGCCTCCTCACTCCTCCCTTCATGTCCAAATATGGTCACTTCGGTCTCCAAACAACCAACACTGTGACCTTCAAATACCAACCACTGTACAGACAGTCAAAAAAAAATTACCAAGACCTTTTTAGTAGTTTTTCGGTAATGCTGACAGACAAACACATAAGCTAAACCTAACCTCCTTAGTGGTGAAAGAAATAACTTTAGTCAAACTCTTTTTCCCAGCTGAACTTGGTTACATATTTATAACGGAGAACAGATACTTGTACAGGTGTCATAAGCTGTCTTACAATTGATACTGATCTGAAGAGGTTTGGGACTGCCCCCCTTCGCAGGTTATAGTTTCCTTACATTCCTTGTATCCATCAGCTTGCCAGGATAAAACACTCGCTCCTCTCCCTGCTTTAGCCTTCGCGTGTCTTATTTAAAAACGCATGACACACGGAGATAACATACAATCCCAAAAATAGCCAAACCTGAACATGACCTGAGGCTCCAGCTTTAAATAAACCCAACAAGAGTCTCGAGGGACCCGACAAAGTGTCAGGTTTCAGGTCGCTGTAATACACAAAGTTTAACAGGTACGTTTGAAATAATACAGGGAATAAACAATGACGATCTGTTTCACTTGACCTGCCAATTTTATACTCGCACACACACACACACACAGACATGCATCTGGCAGATTTCCTGTCTCTGTGGTGCCTCAGTGACTAACGTGGGGGATAAATAACCTGGTGAGATTCAGTTCCAATATCACAAGCCCCGCTAGCCAAAAAATTAACATCAGCATAATAGCATTAGCCCGCTCATAGTCATCCATTAAAACTACTTAGGGCAGACAGGCAGACAGACCAGGGAATACACCAGCACAATTATTAAAGCGCTTCTCTTTCGCATTGATAACCACAGAAGAAAAAAAAGCAACAGACACAGAGAAGCCACAGGTTTCACGAGCGCCTCATCATCATCAAATTAATCAATCATGTACAGAACGTGGAGTTACGGTGGACAAAGGGAGAGAGTTACAGCTGTGAATTGAAAGGATTTAGTACTTCTCAAATGTCAGACAAGCAGCCTAATGAGAGGATTTAGTTTTTCAACAATAAATAAGCCATATTTCTCAGATTTGACACCGTGCCGGGGCAGAATAATCACAAGCTTCGGTCTTGCGACATGAATCAAAGCGTGTTTGAAGTTTGCTCCTCGCACCGAGGGCCCACTTGCCCTTTATTTTGGGGAAATAATTGATTAAATCTCACATCCTCCTGGAAAGCCTGGGCTGTAAATAAAAAAACAGCACTGATATGAGGTGCAGAGGAAACACTGGCCTATCAGCCTTTGGAAAACCTTTAGAGATTTATACCCACAACACTGGCTCCCAGCAAGGATTCAACTGCATGTTTCAGTGCCCGTGCAGAGGAATTGTAAACCGAGCCATCGCCGGGGAAATGGGTGTGGCCGTTTAATGGGGCTGCCATTCTTTACACAGCTGAATGGGCTGGACGGCAAAGCTGTGACACAGTCATTCAGGAAAATGTGTCAGCGTTGTTGTTGCCAGGGGGATGGTGGAGACAGGTGGTGTACTGATGAAACTGTGGGTGGTGAAACTGGGATATCTTGAAGTAAGACCCGGAAACTGCATCACTTCCTGTATCCCAGGGCAAACACTTTATGAACTCGGTGCGAGTCTGTGTTGCAACAGTGCATCAAGGAGTCGTCCGGCAGCAACAAGCATCCTCATTTCATTACCGCGAAGTCACTCGTGTGCTCTCGTTCCAGCCGATGGATCAGAATAAGTAAATACGAACAATTAACACAATCAGAAGGCACATCTGGCAGCAAGTGAGAATTAATAATGGAGAAAATATAGCTTCCCATCTGGTCTCTCAGTCTATTCCTCTCTTCCTCCTCCTCCTCGCTTGCTATCTCTTTACCCCAGACCACACTCTTTCCCATCGTTCACCCTCTCATGTCTTTTATCACTCTCTCACTCTGCATCCCGTCTCCTTTTCCTCCCTCTCTCCATCCCAGCGGTTGCCAAGGCGATAGTGTTTTGTGGAGGCAGCTGGTTAGGTCTCATTTGTCAAGCTGCTGACCTGCCCTCCATCCTCTTCCCTCCTCTCTCTTCTTGCCCCCTCCCTCCTTTCTCCTGTTATTCAGTGTACTAAAAAAGACTGAAGAGGCTAATTTCCACTTGTATATCCCAAACAATCATGTGCTACAACTGCACATTTCATCACTGTCCAGCTCCCTAATTATCTTTGTGGCAGTGCTCATTTAAAATGAAGCTTAAAGAGAGGTTTGTTTTTCTGTTTAGTGATGTGGACAGGAAAAATATTTTCAAAAATTGTACAACAGGGATTTTGAAACATTGATCTCCCTCATGAGAAAAAGTGCGGCCCAAGATAAAAGCTCACGTTTGTGGAGAGTGGAGTGAGGACACGCCAAGATATGATGTCAGTCCTGACTCTCTCTCTCACTTACTACCACATGTTTACTACACTCCTCACTGCTTGCATCTGGCTGGTGTTCAGGAAGACTACTCTGACAATTATTGAAATATCAAAATAAGAGTTTGATCTCTTACTGAGGCCAAGGAGGCTTTTATTTTTTTTTTTTTTTAACCTGTCTGTTTGGGAGCAATATTATAGAAAAACCTGTGAACATCTCCACCTTAACCCTCCACAGTCAGGGTGTTTCTGAAGACTGTACCGTATTTTTTGGACTATAAGGCACGCCAGATTATAAAGCAAATTAAGCAATTTCTGTACCATTGATTCATTAATGTTAAATTGTCTCACATTTGCTCTGTTCCCATGTTTTACTGCATGACTGTAGCATGAGTTTGAAA
Organism: Pseudochromis fuscus; assembly: GCA_900323345.1. Taxonomy (NCBI): domain Eukaryota; kingdom Metazoa; phylum Chordata; class Actinopteri; family Pseudochromidae; genus Pseudochromis; species Pseudochromis fuscus. The sequence continues at coordinate 19,253 of OOFC01014413.1, forward strand.
TGGGCTTCATAAGCATCTCTCTTAACAGGCGTCATTTTGAGGTCCTTATACACAGCATATTATTAGCATAACCAGAATTAATACATAAGGCGCTGTGAGAAAATTAAAGGATTTTAAGGGTGTCTATAGTCCGAAAAATACGGTATATAGAATGGATGACGCTAAAGTGACATCACCTGTTGGTTTGTGGAGCCAGAAGTGACCATATTTGGACTTGCAGTTTGAAGCTAGGAGTTTGAGCGTCGCCATGTTGGTTATTTGGATATAAACAGAGGAGTGAGGAGGCGGGTCCGACACTTTAACCCGAGGACGATGTCCAATGTGTAGAAGATCTGGTCAAACGGAGCCAGAGTTTTTTGGAGGCAGCATCTAGTGTCCATCGGGAGGTACTGCACTTTTTTCACTTTGACATTAGCTTCATCTTTGACATATGGTCGCTTCGTCCATCTCTCTATTCAGCCTATTAGTACAGAATTATTACATACATTATTACATGGATTTTGTTGAAGATCTACACACCCATGTAGGATGGGGATCAGGTTTTATTTGTGGACACAGTGGCTCAAAAACAGACACATGTATATAGATTGGTCTTGATGGAGGTTTGTGTTCTGAGTGTTTTCTAGTTTCATTAAGTTAAATAAAAATCAATATTTAGGCTTTGATGTAAGCAGGAAAACAGAGTTGCTTTCAAGTTGTCTCTCAAATACATACACACCCTCAAAACACACACACACACGGTAACAGGTGTGAGTCTCCTGCCTGGAGAGGTGTTATTACAATGTACTCTGTAACATGAGAACACAACCTTCACACTCCATAAAGCACAGCCTGCATATGTGTGTGTGTGTGTGTGTGTGTGTGTGAAGGAGGACAAGGCTTCAAGCAGATATTGTTTCCCTGCTTGATTCACTTGTTCCACAGAACAATTTATTAAAACAAATGCAAATGAAAGACACTTCCCGGCCAACACACACACTCGCAGTTTTAATCATGTGTCCAAAATGTGGCGCTCCCTCAACACTTGTTATCTTCTTCTGCTAATTAATTTGGCGTTCTTCACTAATGATACTGCTGTCAAAGAAGGACGGAGCGTGTGCGGGGGCATGCATGTGACCTACAAGCCTCATCAAGCCTCATTACCACCTAATGCTTCGCTGATATGAGTGTGTAAGAGGGTACTCAAGTGTAATAGTGTGCACCAAAATATGTCTGTGTGTTTTTTTTGTTGCTTCTGTGTGTATGCAAATCCAACAATTATCCCTCAGAGCTATAGACTGCATGAAATAATAATCTGACTGGGTTGTGTTGTGGGCCTCAGTGAAGTGGGTGTCCTCACTGTCATGGCTTCAGTACTGGGAAGGCTGCGTCCTGACAATGTCTGTAACTTGAAACTGACAATCTGACATTCACACCCGCGCCGCGCCGTGATTGGACAGCAGCAGAGCGGAGGTGTGAAAGTGAGCAGGGTTTGGATTTCACTGTTATCTTCTTCTTCTTTTTGGTCCATTTCTGTCACTTTTTATGTGAACAACTGAGCAGAACACCGCACATGCCTTCCAGTAAAGACAGCCTGACATTGTACACCATTAACCCACTGAAACCATTATCATGTCAACCCCTCCCTCTGATGACCAGCTTCCCCCACCGCCCGCCTTTCAGTGTGGTCATTTGAAACAGACATAAACACTTTGCTCCTCCAAGTTTGGATGACATGTCGACATGAGAATAACTGAGGCTTAAGTGACAGCTGGTCACTCAGCAAACCTGAGCCTGGCTTTAAAATGCAAGGCAGGGAGAAGTTGTAAGTGAATTATAATGAATTTAAAAAAAGAAAAGAAAATGTGTTGTTTTAATAAAAAAATAAAGTCAGTAACAGCATCAAAAACCTTTAAAGAAAGCAGCAAATTGTACAAATCCTGAACATTTTATTCATTAAAATACATTGTGTAATGTGAAATACTGTGTAGTTTTTGGCTTTTTAATGTTTAATAAAGATTATTTGTAAAACACTTATTTGTGGTTTTTATTGTGAAACATTACAGAAGATATTGGTGTTAAATTTTAGTGTGAAACTGAAATTAATTTTGTAAAAAAATAAATACCGTATTTTCCGGACTATTGAGTGCACTTGTCTATAAGTCTATTTATTTGAACAGTTTCATGTGGTCCATTGTGACCGGGTCTGATGCGACGAGGCTAAATGTATCGGCGGCACAGAGCTTGCTAGCTTGTAAAAAGCTAACAAGCTTCGTGCTGCTGATACATGAGCCACACCGGTGTTTAAGCCGCAGGGTTCAAAGTCGGAAAAAAGTAGCGGCTTATACTCCGGAAAATACGGTATTTGTATGATTAGTCTATTGTGAATGTGTTTCTGTTAAGCTAAATTCCCTTTTTCTTATTATCAGTGGTTTTTCATGACATTTTACATTATATGTGCAAATGTATGCACTATTTTTGTAATCTTATTAATATTTTCCGGTATTGTACAAAATAAAGCAACAATCTATAAAATAAAGATTTCTAAAAAATAAAATTACATGTTTTTTATGGTGCACAAGACACAAGAAGTCTGATGATTTTCATTTCGTACTAACAGCCACAAACATATAAATAGGTCCACTGACGTTTTAAAAGTGAAATTTAAATAATTTCCCCAACAACTCATCCGAAGCAGCCGTGACCTCGACTGAGACTCTAGTGGGAGTCTGATTAAAATGAACCTTGAACACAAACAAAATCCCATTTCAGAGTCCAAACAAATCAAAATCCTCTTTGAATTCCCTACATTTGTTAAAAAAACGCTCACATGAACAAAATAAATATACGACTCCACATACGCTGCATATACACAACCCACATACGTCTCCAAAGGCCAATCTGTGCTGGTTATCGGAGTGTGAAGTCCCAGTCTGCTCACTGTGTGTGTGCTTGAGTGTGTGTGGGAGGGAGGCCTAATTTGATTCTCTCTCTACCATGTTTCTCCACTGGCTGCCTGTTTACTGCATAATTGGCAATGTGTGTATGATTGTATGTTTGTGTGTTTTCACTGCGTCACGGGGTCAAAAAGTGACTGTCGGATTTAAGCCACAGCAAAAACAAACGCACGTGTGATGTGGTTTTCTGCTGCTCTCTGCACGAGTGCGTGATGTGTATATGCGTAGGTACCTGTGTGAGCGTGCATGTCCGTCTAAATCTGCGTCCGTTCGTGTGCATCCACCTGCACGGTCTGTTGTCTCGACTCTTTGACCTTAATGTGTCCGTATGTGTGAAACAAGAAGCTGGTCGCCCCGGAAGCACTGCTTCATTGATAACTAATGAACCGGACAGCGTGGGTTCATTGTACTTTTTTTTTACCAGATGCTGTGACATTGAAAATATTCAACCTGGCTGTCCTCTCCACTGTCTAAAAATACTGTTTCAATGCAACAGCTATGAAAAGAAAGAAAAAAAAAAGTCGAACTGCTGGCCCATTTTGTATTAAGTGGTCGGCTAATTCCATCAGGACCGTCCATAATAAAAATAGAGCCACTTAAGGGTGCTGCAAGGTGCTCTGGATAAAGCTGCTCATCGTACCACAGGTGTGATGATACTAGTTTGTAGTAGAAGATGTACATTAATACTGGTAGTTGAGGAGTATAGCAAAATAAATAAATAAATAAATCAGGTGAAATAAGAATGAAGTTGTAAAAACTACAACACATGACTTGTTAAGAGATTTCTGTATCAACTTCGAGGCAGGACCATAGACTGTATAGAAAAATGAATAAAGCAAGTGAAAAAAAAGGCCAATATGTGAAGTGTTATTTATTATTTTTTGGGACGATTTGAGAAAATAATGTTTTCTGTACTCTTCAGATAATATATAAGTGTAAAATATAGATAACACTTTATTTTACCCCTAAATATAGAAGAACTACATTAAAAAAAGTAAAAAAAAGTCATGAAATTGGGTCAGACACACTAAAAGATAGTATTTAATTAATTTTCCCAAATATGTATGTATTCATTTTAAGGTTAATGGGCTTTTATTGTGAAACATTTACTGGCAGTCTGGATGTTTAATTTATTCACCCTTGTTTTTCCCCAACAACCTCGGCCATTATGAGCGACCTGGCTCTAATCGACGACAGGCTTTGAGGAAATAGTTGAGTTAGCTTTGTAATAACTGCAATAATAACACTTATAATTGCTACTGTAACTCAGTGTAGCTGCAGACTAGATGTAGCCATAGCAACATATGCAGTGTCAGTAGCAATAGCAGTTATAAAGTAATAAAAAAATGGCAATGAAGTCACAGCTTAAGTGGCTGCAATCACAGTTACAGTAGCAGCTGTAATGCCAGTGGCACTGAGAGTGACATGAAATGAAAAACAGTTGTTTAATAGGCCTTGTCAAACTCTGGCATCTGTGTTGGCGCATTACAACACAAGGTGGAAACACGGCAAACACACAAACATGCAGCTGGTGCACAGATCATTTGACAGGGCTGAGCATTGGTTGTGATTTGTGGTTCACACAAATGCACCTTTCCATGTTTCACCGAACACGCCAGACAAGCCTTCGCCAACCGGTCCAGAGACAAACTGCACAGGGCCTCTTACAGACAGACACACAGAGAGATGTAAGAGGATATAAAATCCAGTAAAATGAGGGGGGAGCCTGCATAGTAAGTGAGGAAAATGTAGAAAACTTTCAGACTAAAACTTTTCTCCCTCCCCTCTTTGTCCATCCTCTCCTCTCTCATCCCTCCTCCCATCACCGCCTCCATTCACACTCGTTAATCTCCCTCGCAGTGCCCTCCCTCTATCTCGCTCTCTCTCCTCCATCACAGAAAACAGAATCAGGGTAGAGTTAGCCTGGAGGCAATCCTATTTAGATCAGCTATTTTGTAATTCCCTTTTTTTCTGCAGCAAAAACCTTCTTTGCTTTTCCCTAAAGGGACGTATCCGAGCCCCGGCGGCTCATTTATGACTTCCACTGTGGATTTCTATGGGAATGCATATTTTATAAAAAAGCCCATCATGGGGCAACATGAACAAAACAACATAATTTAAGCTATGGCCTGTTTACTCAGTGAATATTCTTTACCATGTAGCTGTCCTTAATGTTCCTGTTCATCTACTGTGCTCACAACAACAACAGGACCGAGTTTCACTGGCTGCACTTCCACAGAAGCTATTTTTGACTCACATCACATTAAAAGGTGTGAAACTTTATCTGGAAGACAAAGTACAGTCTAGTGTTCTCCGTCTTGTGTGGACCAACTGTATGCCTCAGAGGCTTGGAAACAAATGTTTCAGTTTACATCTGAAGGATAAAAAAATATCCTTAAAAAACACTTTCATGAAATCGAGAAGGCATTTCAGGACAGCAGAGAGCTAGCTAGATAGCTAGCTTGCTGGATAGCTAGATAGATAGTATCTTTAAGCTGTAGGCTAAATTTGAAACAATTCCTAATATTTATAGATAGTCCTGCCGACCATTTGCATGTCACTATGGTAACCGACTTGCAAATGAGACCAAACGAAGCAGACTGAACAGAAAAAAGTGGTGTGTTTTTCTTCTGTCACGTCCTTATCCGAGACACATCAGGATGGATTAGTGTACACACCTACAAAAGGTATGTGGTCACATCCCAGACACGTGTGTTTTAAGTCATGAGTTCCCATCTTGGCGCTCGTTCACACGTCTTTACCGTGGTTCAGCGCTGTCCACTTGTGACCCGGTAACCCGATATGGATGAAAGTAGCTATGTGTGAACAGGGTCTATGTTGTGCAACTTGTGATGTATTTGAATGAATGATGAATGTGTTTGTTTTTTAGCAACGTTTAACAACATTTCCCATATGCTCTGGATATTTGCAAGTCAAATGTGTCTCGCCAAAGTCAGCGAGTTTATGTCAAAGGGCTGTGGTCCGGTCAGGACAAAAAAGATTGGATTACAGCAGGAAAGTTTTAAAAAATGACTTTAAATGAAACTGCTGGTGAGTTTTGTTTTTATAAATGGACCTGTAGTTATTTTCATGCTTATAAAGTAACCATTGTTTGACTGTTAAAATTACAAATGCTCTCATAGCAACTGCTTCATTTTTCAAAAAGACAGATGAAAGAAATCTTGAATGATGGATTTGCACTGATTCCAGAAGCCAGCGGAGCCGAGGCTAGTCCTGACATGACGGCCTGAGTTTGGTTCTCTGTATTACCGTTGAGCTTTTATATCATGTAATAGGGTACTGTTGACGTAACAGCTACTATTTTGAAATCTGTGACTGAGACTTTGTGTGGGAATCAAAGTTTTGCTTGACATTAAGATGTGACCGTGGTCAAAATGATTTCCACTCCAAGCACTTTGTCCTGTAGTTTACAGTCATCCCCATCACCTTTGGGTCTTTTCCCCTAAGAAACACACAAGCACACACACACACACACACACACACACACAGAGTAACCACGATAGCCGGGAGGACGGTCCATCATTTGATTTGGACAAAGTGTTATTAAAACCCACTTAGTCCTGGCTGTAAGAGCTATAAGCTATGGAAACTATGCAGCGTGCCACAGGCTGAAGCAGCGAGCCCCGCAGACATCTGCTTCAAATCTGACCAAAAGCAGCAGAGGCTGAGACGCAGAGGGTTTCGGTCCACCGTTACTAAGACAGCATCTCTCCCGTTCATTCATCATGACAGCACACTTTGTTTCATGTCATTACAACCCTTCTCCCATCTCACAAACAAACCGAACATTTCTACGCAAGCGCTGTAAGCAACCGTTTGGTTTCCAGGGGGAAAGATCTGGTGCAGCTAACAACTGAAGGCTGCCAGGTAAAAACACACAGAGCTCGACATCGCTGAAGAAGACAGAAAACCTCCTACCCACCTAAAAGACCTTACGAATGGATAGAGCCAAAAGAGTAAACAATGACAAATAAATAACCTAAACCGTTCAGTTGGTACAAAAATAAACTGGAACTAATGTAGGGAAGTCCATGAATATACAGCAGTTGCCATGTTGGGACACATTAAGTGGAGAGGGCAGTGGCTGACTACAGGTCTGGATAGTTCAATTAAATTTACCAGATATTCATATTGCCAATATTCTGTGGTAATTAAGTAATACAGTAATCCTGCTCACAGCTCCCATAAGCTAGCATGAGGCCTCCTGAACTGCTGGAAGCTGTGAAGTTTATGGTATTATAACCAAAGCTACGAGCCCCACAGGTCCACAGCGCACCATGAGGAAATAAAAGATCTTCCTGCAAACAGTCATTTGCGATGACACCGTGCACACGCCCACTCTGCCATGTGTATATGGACCGAAAGAGAAAAGAGAGAGTGAGTGAGACGGCAATAGCTCATCTTATTGAGTGTTTTACAGAAAATAATCATTTTGGTTCTCCACCTGTGGAAAATATCTGTTTTTCTTATGAGAACATAATGACAGGGAGACTCAGGTTTACATGCATGCAGATACAGGTGTGTATTTGTCCAGGTTAAAGGATTTCACCTGTTAGCGGCACTGAAAACAACTTTTTAACAGCTGCATGGTAACAACACGAAAACCAAAGACATTCAGTCAATGAAGACACACAATTCAAATTCATATCCCAAACAAATCAAACACAATGTATCGCCACTGACACTACAAACGACTAGGAACCACTAACAATATATTAATGTATATATGACAACATAATCCAAAGATTTGCAGCAAGACTGAGAAAAACATACATCAGCAACTATACCAGTAAAGACCCTAAAACATACAGAAATATCCATTATAACAATATCACCAGACCTGTACCTCATCACTTCCACATTTATGTCAAGATCTGAGTCCGCTTGTCAATTTATTTATTTATTGTTTTGTTTTACCTTTATTTATAAGATAGAAAAATCTCCATTACAAGAGAGACTTGACCAAACAGTCAATCGCAAGAAAATAAGTAAAAATGTTCAATAAACTAACAGCTGGTATTTAAAAACTGTAACTTCTTAAGAAAAATCGGTACATTTCCTCATCACCACATTGAAATGTACACAACAGCAATCTAATCATTATCTTTTAGTAAACTGGTCTATGCTAAGGTGCATAGTAGGAAAGATTCACATTGAAGTCAGATTAAAATCCAGTTAATTTTGTCCCAATCGTGTGTGTGTACTCAATAGTTTTCACAATACAAAATATAAAGAACAAAAGAGGAGTCTGACTTCATGCTTACTTTCAAACCCATTGTGACCAACATTATCCAAACATTTGGCTGATAGCTGGAGCTAACTTCCCACACTGTGAGTGGGTCACTATGAAAAGCATGGGCAGCTGGCTGTGAGGTGAAATCACTGCTGTGGTTAAAGGCCTCCTGAAATGTGGTCAAATAGCAATCAGCAGCCTCACAATGAGTCACCATCAGATAATGAGTGTTTGGCTGAGAAGAGGTTTCAACTGTGGCTCCAGCATTTCACAGCAGGGATCCTTAGATGGTGTTTTAAGCCCTTTAGACCGAAAGACAGACAACAAAAAAAAAGCCTCTTGTTGGCTGGCGTGAGTTGTTGCTCTGGGATGTTCTCACAGGATAAAGCCACCTAAAAGGGCAACTGGTATGTTTTCTTACAAAAAAGCTTTTGTGTATCCAAATGAGGTTGACCAGATAGATGTTCCTTCTCGGTATTTCCCCGATTCCCTGCTGTTTATTGAGTCTTTGTACTGCTTCCAGCAACCAACTCCTCCTTGTTTTCCATTACGTGTCCTACTCAAAGAAACTTCTCATTCAATTTTAAATGCCCTGACATTTCATCTACTTACAATTCAAACCATCAACCATCCAACAAATAACCTACTTTCCCAACTTCTTAGCTCTTTAGACTTCAAAAGCTAAACCTATTGTGCTGAGTGTACAACAATACAGAGCGCGGAAATCAATACGCCCTACAGAAGACTCAAACAGCAGCTCAACAGAGTCCAAGGCAAAGAAGAGGCTGATGAAGATAAGAAGAGAATAAAGTGTCAAAGTAGAGAATAGAGATAAGGTAAAAAGCATGAAGGGGTGGGGGGATCGTTGATTTCGTCAAGTGCCCGGCGAGCAGTCCGCCTCGCCGCTCATCGTGACCACCACATCACACTAACACCCTCGCTTTCTCACATCATCAGCAATAACATTTACAGCATTTCACTGACACACAGCATGAAAATTAATCAAGAAAAACATGAAGATAATGACAGTTGAAGCTGATAATCGTCTGCATAGAAATCAGTTACCATTGTAATGATTCTAACTCAAAGAACAGTAGATTGAATTACTCACAAGATTTCGTCGTTTTGAAATTCCAGGACGCCGTGACTGTCTTCGAAGTCCTCTCCGCCACCTCGTGCAGTTCCTTCCAGCGTCTTGTATGGCAGCGTGACCACGCCGCGAGCCCCCGACGTTCTCAGCACCTTGACCTCCATGGTGCCGACGCTCTCGCTGACGTGGCATACAGGCTCCTCAAACGTAAAGATACCGGCGTGGTCGTCGTCAAAGATGGTAACGGTCGCTGTGGACGGTAAGCCGAGACAGGCCACTGAGTCCACGTGGTTGGCAGACTCTCCTTCCTCAGGCTCCTCGCCTTCTGATGTCAACACTTTGACATTGGAGAGGTGAATCAGGAAGTTTTCGTCCTCCTCAAAGATATCGTCATCAATGATCCCCACCCGGATCTCCTTCACCGTCTCGCCAGCCTTGAACACCACCACGCCCTCTGTGAACTCGTAGTCCGAGCCGGCGTTGGCTGTGCCGTCTTCCGTCCGGTACTCCACAGAAATCGTTTTGCCCAGGTCGCCGCCACGTCGCATCACGTTAACTGCCACCGTGCCGCAGTTCTCCAGGCACTGGTAGGAACTGGGCTCAAAAAAGATCTTGGAGATTGGATCGTTGTCACCAGCATCAGAGCGAACCTCGTGCATGCTGACGGCCTTTCGTGCCTGATCGGCGGCGTGTTTCTTCAGGATGTTACCAGCACCTGTCATCAGTCGGGTGGCCTGGCATCGGTAGAAAGCACGGCTCTTTTGCTGCTGGCTCAGGACTTGGTAGTTGGCAAGCTCAATGAGTTGTTCCACCTGGTGAGAGAAAGTATGAAAATGGAAAAAACAACATGATTTGTTGACCTGGGAATGGTCTTAAAATGTTGCTCTAAAAGTGGTAAACCCTTAGATTAATGCATTAAATCTTTGTGAATTTGTCTGCTTGAACAAGACATTATCAAACACTGAGCTTGTGTGGCAAAATTACAAAGTTATATCTTTCTTATTTAACTTGACAAATGAGATCTAATGATTTGTCCCATAGCTGAATACACAAGAAACAGTCAAAGAACACTGGTCTATCCACACAGTCTGGGGTAAACCAGATGCACATCGCATGCCAAACCAACCACTTAGTCCTCACCCGCAAAGTTTATTCTTGTTTGAAAATGGTTTTAAAAACGTAAATCTAATCTCTGTGTGGTTTGTCCAAGTCTGTTTTAGATCATCTTTATTTACCTCGTTTCAAATTAAACTTTGACAAGAGACACAAAGGGGGAACATTTGACTTTATTAAAAGTGTTTTTCAGACTGTAGGTTTCAGGATTTACTTTCACAAGAGCGTAAAATTCACTTGGGACAATGTTGTACTTAGAAGCGACTGGGATTGTCAAGGCTCGGCAATGACTATGACTTGTTTATTAGTGAAAGAGACTGATAGACAACAGTACATTATTGTTGCAACTAATCAAGATGCTCTTAGTTGCTCTCATAGTTGTTCTCATTTACATATTTATTTCTATGTTTTGGTTGCTAGATGTTACACGTTTTATTTCTGCAGCCAAAATTAACAATGAGGATGCAGTGAGGAAAGGGCAATGAACCTACAGTATAGATAAAGTGTACAGATGTAATATCTTAATATTGTACTATATGCAGCACATATAAACACTACAGGACTGTTAATAACAAGCAGCAGCAACATAAAGACAGATTGCTCTTTACTTTCTTGCCCAAGAATTTAATTGCCAATTTCCAGATTGAATTATCCAATCATTTTCATATACACACATGTTTTATTGGCTGCTCAGTTTCCTTTGCAATGTTTTTATTAAGATGTACTTCTATCAAATTAATGCTAGAGTTTGTAATAAGACCTTAACTGCATTCATCACTGTAATCACTGTGGTAATGGAAACAAATAGAAGGTGTATCATCTGCTCCTGATTATATTTTGTCATTTCATTTCCCATGCAAGAAATAACATCGAGACAAGCTGCAGGGGCAGGAGCAGTAACGTGATATATCATTTATTTAGACTGTGTTACCAACCTCCTTGTCAGGGTGTTTCTGTTTGAGCTCCTTCAGGATCTTGGCCATGTCTCTGCGGGTCTCCTCCTCATCCAGGTCCTTCTCATCTATATCCAAACCCAGCGGGCCGTCCAGGAAGTCAACACCATGGGAGTTCAACATCTTCCCGTCCATCTCAATGTCCACCTTTGAAAGGAAGAGGAAGCAGTTTAATCAGTGCCAGTGACCTCAGGCTTTAGAACAATACTTCAGTTGCTGAGGAATGTTTCTGGTGGCATCATGGAGGTCACCTGAGAACTGTGTGCATGTCCTGAGAGCATAACAAATATGTAATCAAAGGAAGAAAGGTAAAGTTTTTGTAGCAATAACACCGTATTTTTTGGTGTTATTATATTGTCCAATAGCATCCCTCAATCACAGCAAGTTCTCACGCTGTAGGTGTTTTTAAACCATAGACTGTACATAAAAAATGGACGTAACCACCAGGTCTGACAAGCAAGGCCAGTTCAAAGTGCAAAAAAGCATCTTATATCTTACTTATGAGTTGGTAATATTGTGGTCACCTGTGTTTGGATGTGTGTAGTCAAAGCAAAGATGTTATTTTGTTTATTGACCTCACGTTTTCCATTGAAAATTATTAACCAAATGCCTTTTAGGTCTTTGAGGTGGCAATTTTATTACGCTGTTCCCTCGGGAACAATGTTCGGTTTAACTGAGAGATGCTTTTGCCACAGGTTGAAATCAAAGTGCTTTTCATGTACGAACGGACCGGTGATTCCTAATGATCTCATCAGAGAACTACAAGCAATAATAAACACAGAGCAATTTTCAAATTTGGAACGAGAGACACTGAAAGGCTCTGAAATTAAGTGAGTGGCGAACAAATGAGTCCTACGCTGCAGTGCTGGAAATTTAATTAGCTACATGCAATACACTGCATCATCACACAGAGCATCAGATAGTAGCCAAAGCAGGAAATTAAAATGTGACAATACAAAAAATTGGTGTTTGTTTGCAGTAATATGCTTCACAGCTATTAGTTACTGGCAGAATTCCCTTCAATAATAAAGATAATTGTTTCAGATACACATTACTTATGAACTCACTTCCACCTACATGAAGCATCTTATCTTTCCTGCCGTATGTGTGGAGGGAGAGCTTAATTAATTTTTACTGGTTGGCTGTTTAATTCATATGCTTTCAATGAGAGTGGGTTCCTGGCATGATTGTTTTTTGAATAGTGTAATAAAGGAATCTGAGTTTCTGTAAAGGTCATCAGTAAGTACATGGTGATTTGGGAACAAGAAAACATCACTGTGACAAGTCTGACAAACGAGAGGACAGATGTTCAAACAATACAAAGGGTGAGTCGCATCATCTCTGCTGCTTTATCTGGAGGTAACTGAAAGTGAGCAAACCTACAATGGCAAAATCATTGAACTGGAAAACTGTATATGATTAACTACAGCAGGTCTAAGTTGGATCAGATTGTGACAAAGTTTTTGTAAAGTGTTAACCCCTAACCTTTGTTTTCTCTTGCACAGGTTTGCCTAAACTGGGTTGTTGTTGGTTTGTTTTGGCCCATTTCTCCTAAAATGTTCAATCTGGATCAGAGTGATCTGTTTGGAAATCCCATGTTTTGCTATCAGGATCAGGTTTTTACCTCTGTGTCGGTTTCTCAATGAAACACTGGATTGGATCAACCTGATCCTGATACAAAGTTTTTAGGATTTCCCAAATCTGGATATGTAGCTTTGTAAATGTTTTCATATGAAGAGACAGAAAACAGCAGAATATTACACCACAACCATCCACACATATGGTGGATATTTTAACCATGTGTATAAATGATATACAGTATTGTAATTAATATGCAGTTATAAATTATTAAAATTAATCATATTGTTTAATATTATAGCAACATTATTTTCTATTTCCCTGCACCAAAAGGTTTTATAGGTTCCCTAACCATTAGAGTGATGTAGGTAATGTGCAAAATATGAATAAATGCAGAAATACAAATATATGTATATGTACAAATGTGAGCATTTTGTTTCATAACCCAGGCTTCTGTAGGAATTAGAAAAAACAACCTGTTATTTTTGGTCATAGGTATCCCAATCCTCCTAAAACAATTACTGAGTTACCAATTTCAAAACATTTTTTGTCTCATTTGAACAATTTTTAAGATTTTATCCAATTTGACCAAAATGTAATTAGATTATCTCTGAACAATGACTCCCAATGGAACTTAAAGAAACCAGATTATTTTTAGTGTTTTAAGAAGTATGTGTCATTGTGTAGATGATTAATCCCAATTGTAGTATTAGTGACAGTAGCATGTGTGTGTGTGTGTGTTAATTTGTACGAGTTTACCTTGGAGGGAAGTGGACGGTCACCCTCGGTCTCGATGATCATGCCACGTTGCTTGCCAGTGCGGTAGCGCTTGTACACGTACTTGTAGAAGAGCAGGCGGCGGTCGGCCACCCAGGCGAACACCACGCAGATGGGGAAGAAGAAGAACGTGAGCAGCCCCTCCCACACCTGCACCACGCCGGGCGAGATCACCGACAGGATCAGATAGAGCCAAATGTAGGCGAAGATACTCCAGGTGGCCGTGACGAAGAAGACGCGGAGGTGCTTGACCTTCCTCGTCTCGCCATCGGGCACGACGTACACGCAGATCCCGATGATGACGAACATGTTGAACGCTGCAGATCCCACAATGGTGGACGGGCCCAGGGTGCCGGCGTGAAACCCGTGACCCACGACTTCAATGACAGACAGGAGGATTTCAGGAGCTGACGAGCCCAGAGCCATGAGGGTGAGATTGGAGACGGTCTCGTTCCAGATCCGGACAGTAGTGGTGGTGGTTTCCCCATTGGGTTTCTTAATGGTGATTTCCTTTTCCTGCGACGTGATAACTTCTATTGACGCCATGAAACGGTCTGCAATGATCGACACCCCCAGGAACATGTAGACCAGAGCCACAAAGTATACCGTTGCCCGAGCGACCTTGTCACCAAACGACGGGTTTGGGGGTTCCCAGATGGGCAGGATCACCCCCTTCGCACACGGCTCGGGTTTGCTGCACTCAGTCTTATTGGTGGACACCGCCGAAACCGAGCCGCCCAAGTTCGGCTCAGGAGGGGCGCCAGCCGAGGACGGATGGAGCTTGAGGAGGAGGATCACCGTAACGACTGCTAGCCTCAGGGCAGGCGACAGGAGGGAGGAGTGGTCCCAGCGGCCCATGTTGACGTCAAGATCAGCGCTGTGAGGTGACAATTAATGAGGATGTTGAACCTTCAGAGAGAAGAAGAAAAGACATTAATGTTTGTTATAAATCTCATGAAAAACAGTGAAGGATGATGAACCCAACTTTAATACCTCACAATGGTTAGCATGAAACCAGATCGCACTTCTTCTACTACACAGTTACTGCAGTGTAACTAACTCCACTCCTGCATAAGAAGCTGAGCCTTGGTTTGTATATTTGTTTAACTTCAAGCAAACACTGAAGCAGTTAAAGGTCAAATCTGCATCGGTCTGAAAAAATCCAGCTAACACTGTAACGTCAACTCTACACACTTACAAGAGCCGAGCCTGTTCGCTACACGACGCTCAATGAAAGAAAAAACAAACATGCCCGGTTCACCTGGAGAGATTAAAAATCAGGAAAACACCACAAAAATGAAAACATACATTTCAGGTGAGATGTTTGCGTAGCTGTTTAGGGGCAGTGCGATCAAATCACCACACCAAAGATCAACTTTAACTCCTGAGCTCAGCAGTTTTTGAACTCTCCCCGACACATTCCTGCTGCAATAATACTAAATATACCACAATCAAGAAGTGGCAGGTCTTCTGTCAACATTACCGGCTTGTAAATTGGATTAGTTTAATAATGAGACAGTTAATTTTATAGTGTATTAAATGGCCACAAAACTTGTTCAATCTCCCTCAGTTTTCAGTCGTGGAAAAACATTGAGTATTTATTTTAGAGCCATTTTACTGTGTCTGCTTCAGTTTTTCTGAGGTTTCCCAAGAAGCCTTGAGCACTTAGCTGTGGGTTATTCATCGAGGAGGCCAACGCACAGTAAATCTCTCTCCTGCATTTCATTATGTTTTATTACAATGAGTATAGACAGTTTTTCCTCTTCTACAATGTTAGATAAAAACAGCTGACTGTGTGTCGACACTTGTCTATAATAATACATACAATCACTGCCATTTCAACAGTGTTTCTAGTGCAATGCACAGCAGATTTCTTTTGCCTTCAGGCCGCTACCCAAGACGAATCCCAACACCGATAATTCAAATCAGTAATTAGAAATCAATGTAGCTGCTTCCACACCAACAAACTGAGGCAAAATTTAATGTAGAAATAACATCATTACCTAAGAATCAATTTAAATGAAGTAAATGTGTCCCCGTGGCCCAACACAAAACGTATTCAACGCAGTTACTGCATATGACAAGCTAATTGCTCATCATTGGGTCATTTTCCATAGGGACAATAATCCATCCGTACATAGTTTTGTATGGTTAATAGCCTCGGCTGTGCGCAGAGTGCTCACATTTTGTGTAATTAAGAATCGCTGCTGCATGTTTGAGTGTGGATGAGTGCATGAATTCACTCAGAGTGATCGCCGTCATCATAATTAACTTTATGTCGCTCTTTTCCCAAGCACAATTACAAAGCGCTTGACGAAAAAGACACAAAATGCAGATGCCTCATTACCAACATTTCCTCGCTGATCCGGGAAGCATAACGTTTCTTACACAACATATCTGCTGCTGATGCAAATGAGTAGTAACGTCCCAGGAAACAGGGTCGCGTGGTGAGTTGAGGGTCATGTCTGAGACCCAGCAGGTGTGCTGTGCCTCACCATGGGACAAAATAACCGGGAGCTTGACTATGCACTAAACTTGTCGGTGGGAATTTATAATAGAAATGCACAGGACTGTGGCTGAGTCTGTTTTAATTCAAACCTTTGAAAAGGTGCATGCAGTTATCCTCTGGGGATGAAAAGAAAACATTCAAACACACTGCGACAAACTAGTGTTAAAATTAGCATGTTTGTGTGTTTATTCCCCATGGAGCTGGTAGAGTATGCAGTGCAGTATACATGTATGAGTAATCTGAACCATAGACTGTATAAGAGACAGACACAGGGACTGTGATGTCCCATTGGTTTGGTCTTTGAACGTCGCCATGTTGGAGCCAGAAGTGACCATATTTGGACATTGCCCAATAAGACCGGAGTACTTGCAAATCATTGGAGACCAGATCTGTCAATCAAGCTAACTTTGCAATTAAATATTTCTCTTTTTTAAGCCTAATATCTACTTAATTACAGAATCACTTGTAAATATAAGTACATATTAACTGAGTATTTCATGATTGAAAGTTATTTTGAAGGTTTTTTTTAGACCCAGCCTCTAGCGGTCATTGGTGGTATTGTACCTTTTTGCACTTCCATTGGCTTCACTTTGAGAACCATTCATGGTCTGAGCCCCATCACATGAAGTGTTGTTTACTTTATGATTGAACATACAACACACACCAATATTATCTGTAGATAAGTATATTTTTGAGAAACTGAAGGACTCTACAGAATATTGTGCAGGATTCAGTACCTGACTTACAATGTCTCCCGGGCTGTGACACAATAATTCAGTGATGTTGTCTCATGATACTGTAGTATAACCAGTTTTTCAACATTCCTACTTTTCAAAACTAAAAGAGTAACTAAATAACTCAGACACAACTTAGAGATGTGTTTGTAAATTACATTGACAAAACAAAGCAGGTGTAGCCTAACATGGCATCAGTGCAGCATGGCTGTTAAAACTATGTTGAAGAGTTAACCAGCTTCACAACATCATTCAGAGCAAGTCTAGAACCATGTAAATGACATTTTAGAACTGCAGTATAAACAAAGGTTTAACTGTGTAGGCAGCATACATGATGACGACTGTCCTCCCTTTTCTCACTCTCATATCAGGACCGAACACTACCCGGGAACAAATCTGTATTTTTACTACTTTGTAGCGCTTCAAGCTCTGCTGTACACACACACAAAACAAACAGTAATCCTTTGAATCCAAGATCAATAACAAGAACCGAGACCCGAAACAAAGATCAGCTCAGAACTCACCTCAAACAAGCTCCTTCTTCCACCTCCCTTCCTGCCAGCATCCATCCCCCAATAATTAACTACACCCTTACATACAGATACCACACAGTTTACCAGGCATCAGCGGTTACATGAAAACTTTCCTGCCACAATGTAAACTCACTAACACCATAAAATACTAATAATTTCTATCAAATAACTTGGAGCGAGGATCAGAGGCTGTAAGGTGCTGACACTGGTTTAAAGCTAAAGAGTCCACAAGGGATACAAAGTGGTAAGATAGTGTACAGTACATAGCATACACTGTGTGTGTGTGCGCCTTGGCTAATGGTGTTGACAGATACTTTGCTGCATAAGTCTGTGTAACGTGAAATCAATCCATCGATGGTGGATTTAAATATTTGGGTCAAATAAACCAAGTGTGACGAGTGCTCAGTGTGACTGCTGTGGGGGCTCAGCTGTGGTGTGAGAGTCTTTCTGCTGTGACATTAAGAAAAATCAACGTTCAACAAAATTACACGTCCACTTAATTTAGCTTCAATTCGCTAAGCTCATAACCAAACATTTTCCTCCCGGTTAATGGAAGTCAGCAGCTCCCCCCTCGCCTCACCACGGCCTCCTTGTGTGGTCACACAGGGCTTTATGTGGCATTTTCAAGTGATCAATAATTCAGCGAGCTTTGGGATTTGGTTGTTTTCACTTAAGGATGTCATTTTTCCAACACGCTGATGGCTAAGCAGGATGCACTAAGCCGGCTTTTCTCCATAAAACAGGGTGAAGTGTGTTTTCTATAGTGTCACTTTGCCAGTGGAGTCTGAAGGTGAGGTCCAATAAATACAGTCAAAAACTCTACAGTCCAAGCACAAAATTGGAAATATATGAATGAAACTTGAGAAAAAAAGTGACGTTTTTGCTCTTAAAGTGTGTTGTGTGCAGAAACAATACTGCACTGCTTTAACCCCAACCTTCAACAACACATCACAAAGAACAAAGCCCATTAAAATACACTGCGATACCAGTTATTGTGTAAAGCTGCATTCACGCCAAACATGAAGCGAGTTTTTCGTGTACCGTGGTTACGTAAAGATAAATAAATAGTCATCAATCCACACAAACAAGCTTCAACTAGAAATTCCCGCCGTGTGGGATCATAAAAACCAATCAGAGTTGAGATTCTCCAACGTCGAACAGGAGCAGAAATGGAGGTTTTCGTTGACGTTGATAAAACCAAGCCAGAGATTGGTTGATGCCTTTTCTGGGACGTCCACACCAGGTAAAAGGTGGTAATATTTGCACTCTCATTCCTTTGTGATGCCTGAAGTGGCGGTCATTGCGTTTTCCTGGCCTATTGGCTGTTGAGGGCATGTAACGAAATCTAATGGTTGGTGTGAACGCAGCGTAACAGATTCACCGTAAAAACCACACCAGTGGATTTTGATGGTGAGACTCAGAAAAACATGCTGGACCAGTACATATAACAAACACTGTACAATAAAAGCAAATAATAGAAATGTGTGTGATGTGGTCCGTGTCTTTTATGGTGTTTTGTGTAAAAAAAACACAATATATCCTTCCTCTAAATGATCTGTCAGTGGCAAACTTTCTTCCACGCTATGATCACATCCTTCAGCAAAACATTAAAGAGGAGATATCCCATTAAAAGGAAATGTGCTGCCATTTGGGGCCTAAATAATCTCCACAGGTAGGAAAAAACTGGCAGTTTATACCTCACACTTTACGGTTATTTCCTCTGTTTTGTCACCGGTCATCTGATTCACACAGAGAGGCCTGAACTGACCGAGCTATTAGTTTAAGATCTCACTGTTTTCAGGATGTTGGAGTGGAGAGATGTTTCCAGTAGTGTTGTCACGATACCAAAATTTTAAACTCGATTTCAATATTGGGAAAAAAAAAAACTTGATACCAATTTCGATACTATAGTGAAAAAAAAAAAAAAAAATCATGTAAACTTATGAACTTATTGGGATGTTATGATTAATCAAACCATATGTTGTCAAATTCTACATGTGTGCTATTAGCCTCATACTGACAATAATAACACTATTATATAAAGATAGACGTCATAACAGACAGAGCTAGCCGTCTTAGGTTAACAGAGACTTTCTTGCTAAGCTAAGTACGAAGCTGCACTAATTTGTTGGTGCAAACGGATGCATACTAGTACGCTATAATATTTATCCACCTGTTTCATTTCTTCATAGAGTTTGGGGTGTGTCTTTTATATGTTTCTCCAAATTTGTCATGCTACTTGACGTGGAGGCTGCTTGACAACACTGGCATTTTTAAATAAAACGGGCTGAGAAGTGACTCCCGACCTAGCGTTAGCTGTTGCCATTATAGTTTACAGAGTTTGGCTGGTGGGAGAGTTTCGTTCGTGGAGGCTGCAGCTTCTTCTTCTTCTGGCATTTGCGGCACGATGCTGTACACAGCGACGTCATTGGCTCTGAGTATCTGACGGAGGCTGCCACACTGAAAAGTATCGATACCATGGCAACTGAATGTCTCGTTTCGATACCACATTTAGTATCGATTATTATGGGTAGAGATTTTTTGACAACACTAGTTTCCAGGACTGCTGTTTGGTCATCACCCGGGGGAACCCACAATTTATTCCACAACGTAAAACAATATGGTGGTGGTCTGACTATGGAGGTGATCCAAAGATACAGACAGAGAGAGTTTGGTTTGACATCACATGTGGTCACGTTAGCTTAGAATAAAGCTCTAATCTAAAGATCCTCCAACCAGCTTCCCACTAACTCACATTTAATTTGTTTAATCCATACAAGCTGTAGTTTATTTCTTTTACACGCAAATTACATGTAGAGGTGCTTACCAGACCAGGAATTACACCGCATCACGGAAACACATTTTAATTAAAACCCACAGCCTTTATTGCTCATTATCCTAATTTTTTTTCCATCTGTAACCATCTAATCAAATGGCAGTTAAAGCGTGATTAATTTTATTGGTGCTAACGTGATGTGTTTACGACCCTGAACACGAAGGGGAAAAAAATGGATGCACGACTGAATGTTTTTTGACACGACAACTGGAGCTATAGAGTCGTCACACTAATAAAAGGTACATCGCTAAATATTCACAACATCAGTAACACTGTGCAGGTTTTGAATATTAACAGTATATTTGAAATGCAGCTTTTTTTTTTTTCGGAATCTAGTTTGTGTTCAGTCTGGCTGCTTAAAATTCATCCTCACGATCAGAAATCCTCACTCACACAGTATTAGGTGCTTTACACTTTATCAGAAGATTACACTTTAGATAGCTTAAAACAATCAGCTGCTCTGTTTACACTCTGGTTTGTTGTAGGACTACGAAATATATATCCAGCAGGACAGACCGACTGCAGTCCTCTCACTTCGCTGGAGTCATTACCGGCTATTTGATAAAGGTTATATTAATGCCCTGGCTGCTATCAGCACAGAGCTCAGGGGTGTGTGTGTTTATGTGTCTCCTGTTATTACTACAGAGGCTTAGCCGCTGAACAGTGGCTGCTATTTTGGATTTTGTAATTGAACTATCAGGTTTCAGAATATCCCGCTGTGATTTTCCCTCGTGTTATGACCTCAAAAACTTGGCTCCCTTTCAGGAGGAGCGCAACACAAGACAAGTCAACCCAGCTCCAAAAAAAACAAAAAACAAAAAAAAGCCAACACACACACACTGGACCACTGGATCCAATTCCCCAGGGGCGAAAACAAAGAACGCAATACATAAAGTTAAGGAAACCAAAAACATGTGCTGCATTGAGGCAAGCTGGTCCAACTCTGCCCTGATACTGTCATCCCTCAGAGGCCTCTGAAGGCAGCACCCACAGGTGCCGAGGAGGCAGCTGATTGGACCAGCGGAGAAAAGAGAGACAGAAGATGACATCAGTGGAGGACACATAGACCATATATAGAAGCCAACATGACATCATCCGAACTCATATTCTGAATCCAGGAGTTTGACATTTGATCGTCGTCATGTTGGTTTTTTGAAGCAAGGAGTGACCCTCGACCCCAAGGACACTGCTTAACGTGAGACTCAAGTTCAGGGCTGGTCTCACTGGAGACTTGACCTGTCAATCAAACTAACTCCGCCCCTTAATAATTGAGTGTTTGATGCCCAATACCTTAATAATGATTTTTTTCTTTTTTTTCCAGATCACTTGTAAGAGTTGACTTCTGATGCTGATTTCTGAATTGAAGTCAATTGGAGCTTGGGAGTTTTTTTAAGCCAGCATCTAGTGGCAATCGGCAGTATTACACTTTTTTGTATCTCAACGTCTGCTCCATTTTTGAGACCCGGTTCCTTCGTCCATACGCCATTTTTGGGAGACAGCATGAGATGGGACTGAACTTTCTGCCCAAACCATTGATGTTCAAAGCTGAATCATGCACGTGATGTAGTGGTAGAATAATTGATGCTGACCACGAGCACGGCAACAAAAAACAACTAACTGCATTCACACAGGAGGCGGGGCAACTTTCTCTTGCAAAGACGAACATTTGATTGAAAAACTTTTAACTTGAGCAACAGATTCATGTCACACGGTATCACCAAAATCAATAAGCGCTGGTGTTTCCTGACATCACTGACATCATCACCTGACATCAATGACATCATCACCTGACATGGAGGACAAGCTAACTGGGGCAGCTTTATGACACATCTCTGACTCTACACCGGGACAGAATCAAGAAGCAGGAGGCTCTTTGCCATTTCTGGGACTTCCACAAATAAAAGCAGCAATGTTTGTGATCTTGTTCATTGTTGATGGCGGGAGTGGCGGCCGGCGTAGTTTCCGGGAGGCATGCTCCTATTGGCTGTCACTCGTGTGTGGCGAAATTGTCTCGTGAAAATTGTGAACACGTCCTGTGTAAATGCAACTTAAGGGTGTGTTGCAAAACAAAACAGAAACGCCTCAGCCCGCTGCTCTGAGGAGGAGCCCGTCAGTGATGCATCTTCCTCGCTACGGGACAAGAGGCCATGATAAAATATTTAAAACAGTGAGTGAAAGAGAGACAAGGAAATATGGAAAGGTAAATAGAAAAAGGAGAAGCAGGGGAGATATGAGGAGGAGGAGGAGGAGGAGGAGACTGGAGGAGAGGTGTCAGGAAGATGCCAAGAGGAAAAGACAAGGGAGCATGAGGTTGGCAAGAGAGGACCAACCTCACATACTCTCACCTCTCTTAATGAAATAAAACCGCAGGGATACTCCTCAGTGTGTGAGTGTAAAACAAAACACACACTCTCTACTCACACACACACACACAGGCCCCAGCAAACAACTGAAGATTAATGGTCTGCATTTACCGTCATTAGAGTGATGTTGAGCTCTTTTAGCCTGGATCTGCCTCGCAGCCAATCCTTGAGCCAAGATGTCTTGTCATATTATTACACTTGGAGAGGAGGAAATGATCAGACTGGCACTGTAATACACAGGATTATTTCCTCCTGCCTGTCTTTGTGTCCGTCTCCCTGTCGCCATTCGTCCGTATGTGTGTCCATGTGACAAGCGGCACGAACATGTGGGGAGAAATGTGACGGGGGAAACAAACAGCAGCTCAGCAGTCAGGAAAAAACGGACCAAAAATAATTGATGATCTATTCATTAATGAGAGAGGAGCTAATTATCTTCAGATTTCTGGTGGTGAATTTCACCATCTTTGCCTCCTTCACACGAGTATAAATAGTTTCACAGATCCTCTTATAAATTCATGATCAGTCTTCCTGAAACCTGAACATGTGAGTCTCTTGTTGAGCATTCAGCACACATTACATGCCACCGGCAGACCGTCACAGCCTCGGGGTAGGTTCCTGTTTTTCTGGTTGACTTGACCTCAAAACTTGAGAAATTGATATTATACTTGCACTAATCAATACTGCAACATAAGTAGTAGCTCATATGACATCGTGGAAAGCTCTACGAAGCGGTTTTGCATCATGGTTTTATAACTCGTGATTCAGATTTACTCATGGTGCCTTAATATATACAAGAGAGCTGCTGTTATCAGGACAAAAAAACACTGATGAATTACCACATGTACTCATAAAGAAGAATCCAGAAGAAAAAATATACATTTGATTAAATAAAATCCAATTTTGTGTGTGTTATTTTGTCTATTTGCTCTTATTGAACTTGTAAAAAGTGCAGCGATGGCTCTTCCAGTCCACAGTTTGCCAACCTATAGGTTCATCAGCCCATGATCATTTCTTGTCTTTTCACAAATCATCAATTAACAATCATCAACCCATTCATCTTCAAACAAAAGACCTAAACTCTGAAGCTCCTCTGAGACTAAGATGCTGCATAAACTCAACTGATTTGACCTGAATAGTCTGTTTATATCCTTTTCATCATGCTGTACTACGCTGTGCTTCACTACTGTACGCATGTAAACATGTTGGGATTCATAAATACATTATTACTGAGCCTCTTACTCACGCTGTGCCCTACCTTACCAACCACTCCCCACAAGGACTCTCCACAAAGCTGCCATTTGGTGGCATTAGCCCCTATTTTGTGTAAACACTGCTCCAGCTATCATAAAAGAGGTAAAGTTACCACCGGCTGTGTGTTCATCAGAGATAAACATGTGACACTTTCAGATTTGTGACATCACGTCGTGTGTTTATCCTGGTAGAATGACTCAGTTTTACTTTCTGTTGTAAAAGGACTCGACTATTTCTGAGACTAAAACTGACCCTGTAGCTCAGAGGATTTCATGCAGTGTATTGGCCACTAAAGGCAAGTTTGCATTGCTTCTACTAAGATCAACAACACAATGGTTTATCTGCAATAAGTGCATTTACCTAGACTGACATGTCTCAGTCTAACAGCACAGGTAAGTCAATCTGATTTGCAGAAATCCTGTTTGTGCTATCGTGTTATCTGCAACCTATTTGTGCTGCACCTGACAACCTGCATGGTAACGTAGCAGGACACAGATATCAGCCTCAGGATGTGCACTGACAGTAGAGCTCGCTCGTATTAACCAATCAGCACGACCCAGATGAGAACCCATCAATGCACTTATTGATTTCTAATATATGAACTGTGCTTATTAGCTGATTAGCTACTGAACCATCACCTCTTCATAACTGCTTTGATGTGCAGAATCAACAAGCTTCAGGCTAATTTTGTGTTTTATTATTATTATATAAAAGACTGTCCTGGTATTTACTTCACCATCCCTGCTGCATTTTCTCCTCCCATTAGCTGAGCTGACCTGTCCTTGCTGTGAATCGACCCTGTTTACTGTAAACTACAGTGAACAGAAAGAGGCAGGACAACTCCTTTGTGCATGTGAACATCACGACCATGAAACCTTTTTCAAATGATCTCATTCCTGGGGGGAAAAAACAGAGTCTACTGTGCCAGTCTTTATGAAACCAAAACCAGTATTCAAACCAAAAATATTTGTAACATAACCTCACAGAACAACCCAGGACGACAAAAGACAAACTTGAAGGAACTTGCAGGAGGGTTATGGTGAAAGGGAAATAGGAAAATCCATGATAACATCCTGTAATGTGACAAAAAACAACCACGAAAGGGGGAAAAAAAATGGAAATCTCTCTTTTTGTATCACACTGATGCCAATGACAATACTGCATCCACACACTGTGAAGCCTCCACAAGCTCAGCCTCCTTCCTGACTTATTTAAAACACAGTGACCCAGCAGGCGTCACACTGTAGCAGCTACAAGCCCGGAGAAAGTTGTGTGTCTCTGCGTGTGCGCCTGCTACACTCCCCCTCAACCAGGTTAAGAACAGGCCTCACCGCCGCCTGATGCAGACCCACAGAGAGGCGACCTGGATCTGGACTCAGATATGGAAAAAGTTCAGTTTTTATTATTAGAAATATACATCACGTCCTCCCAGTGTGAAGCGGTTTTGCTGGGATGCAGCAACAAAACAAGATCTTGTTTCCCTAATAACCAACTACATCGCTGCTGGAGGGTGAAGAAAAGCACTGAGGACCCGTTTTTCACTCTGATAAATAAATATTTTATATCATCTACAGTGGATGAGCTGCTGTTCCTCTGTGTCATGCCCATAAAGCCTCGACTGAAGTCAGCTGGAAAAGAATTGCCTGGAAAGCCTTGATGGTACCTGTCTGATGTGCCAAGCGCAGCTCACAAGGAGCGTTTGTAGTGTCACATCAGGGGGAATGAAAAGCCGGTGTCTGCTGCCTCCTCCAATATTCCCAGGTTTACATGAACCTGTAAGTGATGTGTGGATCTCTGGTGCTGCTTTTTTTGAAACAATTATACTTATTAATATTTTCCAAAAGACGCAGCAGACAGAGAAGTGAGCCTTTGTTTCCAGATTGAAGCCCAAACCCAACTGATCTCATTTAGACACCCTTAAACTCAAACCCCAAGGTCCGGACTCTGATTTTCTCCCCAACCTGCTCCGCACTGATGCGCAAAGGCACTCCACCAGCCTCCAGCCGAGCTGCACTGTTTGGCGCAAAGAGATGTGTGGCTGGGACCTGCAGAATTGCGCAAA
>OOFC01014413.1:47727-58505 GCA_900323345.1 Pseudochromis fuscus
ATTACCAACACTTGTATAATAAATCTAAACAGGAAGAGGTGTGACTGAATCAGCAGCCCCACAAGTGACACTGATGAGTAACACAACTACTTCATGAGATAAATGCTGACATTTAAACTACAACTGAAAACTTAAAAATGCCACATGGAGCCACTCATGGTTCACCTCAAAATCAATAACAAAATGTGCTATACAAAACTGTGCAGTGAAATTATTTTTCAAATCGAGAAAAAGAAAATAATTACGTCGTCTTTTTTGTTTTGTGTTGGATGTTGAGTATATTAGTCCAGTAGGGGGCAGAACACACTATAGCACATCCATAGAGAGTATATAAAAGATATACATGGCCACTGGGTCTAAAAAGTGAAAGAAGTGCAATACCACTGATGGCCACTAGATGCTACCTCCCAAAACTCCAGTTTACTTCAGTTTTCATTTTTGGTCATGAAGTCATTCTGATGTCATTAGCTGAAGTCAACTCCCAGTGGTCTGGTCCATCTGAAAGTTATTTCATCGTTTCATCAGCTTAGCATATTTAGTAACTTCAGTGGACTACAAAAATGGCCTCTTCACACCGCTTTGTGACACAGTACAACCATACGTTTTAGAAAAATATTGACCTACACCAGCAAGTAACCATATATGGTAACTTCATTGACCCTGGTTTTTTCAATAACAACAATAATACGTACATCATAACAAAATCAAAATGTTTTAAAGTCACAACATAATGATAATGGTGATAATGATAATAAATAAAGTCTTGTGATTTCCTCTAGGGTTGAAATGAGTGTTTCAATGTGTGTCCTATAAAGGGTTAAGTAAATATTAAGGTTAAAAAAAAGAGGAAGATTTAGGGGTGTGGTTAGTCCTCTGCACAGTTGTCAGACCCGCCTCCTTACTCCTCCCTTCATATCCAAATATGGTCATTTCTGGCAAACAACCAACATGGCGGCGTTCAAATACCAAACTTCTGGCTTCAACATGCAACTACCAACGGGTGATGTCACAGTCCCTACGTCCATCTCTATCTACGTCTATGAGTCTAATTAACTGTCATTCAGAGTTTATTTTTTAAATATTTAATTCACTTTTAAAAGTTTGCAAAACGATACACCTACACATGTATTTCATAATTTAGAAGAACATTAAACTACAGAGGTATTATTCATGCAGACAGCAGCTTTGCACATGCACCTCCACAGCAATGTAACTCCTGTAGGACACTGCATTGCACAGTAACACCGAGCTGTCTTGAGAAAAGATTTAAGTGTTGTGGTTCTGGGAAAATAAATGAGTAGACAGCTGCACTCACCAAGAATGTCAGAATCCATTTTACTAGCATGAGGAATAAGGACACGAACGCAGACACAGACTCACCTAGTGCAGTGAAGGCCAGTTTGGAGCGAGGGGGAAAAAAAATACAGTCAAATAAATCCCAAAATGAGCAGACAGGCTAAACTGTGGAACAGGAAATCTGAATCGGTAACAATGTAGGTCAGAAACAAGCGAGCAGAGAGTGTTGGACCACAGCAAAACCTGTCTGAAAAGTGGCTTCTGCACATTCACTGGGGTTAATTGTGAATGAGGAACAGCTGGTTTGGCAGGTGTCTGGGTCAGGAGGGAAACTACTGGAAAGGGCAGGTGAAGTGGGGCATGGAGCGAGAAAGTCCAGAGCAAGTGGGAGAAAGAAACTGAAAATAAAAAAAGGAGGAAGGATGCAGGCCTCGTGGAGACAGATCTCTCACAATGGGATGGCTCACAATGGCTCCAGTCCATCGTCGTGGCAACAAAGAGTGCTGACAACTAGGCCAGTCATCATCAAAGAGAAAACTGAGAAGAGTTCACGCTGGAGTTTACCCGAGAGAAGTGATGAGCAGTGTTGACAATATCAGGCTGGTAAAGAGGTATTATAAACCAGGGGTCAGTGTGTTGGACAGGGAGCAGGTGGATCTTCTGTTAATCAGTTTTAAAGGGAAGACAAGTGAAGTGGACTTGGAGGTGGAGGCTGCTGATGGAAGTAACGATGCTGCATTCATGTGCTCCTCAGAAGGTCCCAGTTTCCCATGACTTCAGTGCGTTCAAGTGTTTTCAGGTCGGAAAGGTTGGAAAACTACAAACATGGACGCCACGAAAAAGACGTGTGGCATTTTGCTCTTCAGAGGGTATAAATTACACACTGAGAGCTGTTTTCAATATATTTGTGACAATGATGAGCAAAGGAAACGGATCAAGTGAACCATGAAATATGCACGTTATTCATATAAACTTGTGTTATTTGTAATAATAAAAAGTGTTTACTTCAGATTTAAAATTTCTCACTATTGACGAAACTGCTTGTTTGACATATTGATGACAAATATGACGCCAAGTCAGAAAGTCAGGCACCTATTTCTTTCCTGAGTTGTTGTTGGCCGTTCATGTGCATTTTCCGACTTGGAAACTCATTTTCCCGACGTTTCCAACACCACATGAATGCAACATCAGCTCTCGAGAGGCTCAGGTGAAGGATTGAGACCTGAACAGGAAACTAGAAAGACTAAGAGAGCTCAAACCTCCACCGAGGCATAATCTAAGTCTGGATGTAAACATTATCACACATCCCATCACATCCTGAAAAGTTATGATCCAAAACATCTTGTAATGCTGCTTCCTTCTTCTTCTTCCTCTCTAGCTCATAGACACAGTTGTGGTGTTTTGCTGCCCCCTACAGGTTCTTTGATGTGACCATTTTCAGACAGGATCCCATCCTCTGAACTCTCAAAAAACTATAACAAGATCCATTCAGTATTTTTCCCATGATGTTTCTGACAGACCAACATAACCTCCTTAGTGAAAGTAAAAATTCTATATTACCCTGAAAGAGGCAGAACCGACACATACACGACACAGATTTGAAATAAATGTTGTCTTTAGCAGTCAAAAGGATTCTGACAGTGACACCGGAGCAGACCTGAAAACAAGGAGCAGGTTGTGGCTTGATGGACAGATAAAGACTCAGGCAGTGAAACAGAGGAGACAAGCTCTCACAGAGAGACGGCAATGAGCTCACGTCGAGATAGAGAACCAGGCTCAGACACGAGGTCAGTTAGAGAAACAAAAACAGCTGCGAGTTTGGGCGTCGGACGACAAAACGGGAACAGGAAGGAGGAAACTACTTCTAAGAAGAGCAGAAGTGAAACTAAAAGGACAAAGGGCAAATTAAATGAAGATTAGAGAGGCCGGACTGAATGACTGACATCAGAGGTGGCTGATGAGGAGCCTGGGAAATCACAGGGAACAATTTTTGGACCTGCAGGTGCCATTAGTTGATATCCCTGAAAGATGACAAGCCAAGATTGCACAAATTCTGCCTGCTGGTACAGACCGCTGGCCAACTGATGCTGCTAACAGCTTGGCAGAGGGATGCAGGGAAACACAGGATGAGGATTTTTTTATTTAGGGAAACAAAGCTGCACACACAGGTGTAACAGCAGCCGTCAGAAAAGCACTAAATTGTATATGTTCAGTTAATTTCTTTAGGTCTTTACTGCAAAAAATACATGCATCAAAAGGTCTTTGTTAGCATAGTGATGCTCCTGCTGAATGACAATATGTTGCTTCCACTGAACCGGCTTAATTTCTGTCGCCATATTTCAGCGAAATGGATTGAAATCAAGAGCGAGAGAGTCGACCCGGAGAGGCAGAAGAGCTCCGGCGCGTTCATTCATAATTCAGAAGAGCTGCAGCCTGGGGTGCCTCCTCAGAGCACAGTCATTTTCAGAGCTGTCAATCAAACAATCCTGCTAACGCTATAGGTGCCCAGCAAGGCAGGTGACATGAGCTGAATAAAAAAAAAACAAAAAAACAGTGGAGATTGAAAGTGAGCACAGGTGAAGTGCAGGAACACCAACATCAGAGTTTTATATTGTAAAAGTTGTGTTTGTGAGGCTGCGTTTGACACTTGATGGGTGAATCAGCTGAAGTTTGCTGATGTGTTTTCGGGGCATTTTTCAGACTGTGTGATATTGTACAGTCCTGCGAGGATACAGACGTGCTGCACCTCTGCAGGGATGCATTATATTAGACCGTCAGCCATGATTATGATAATGCTCGACTTCTGTTTTGAAATGGGGATAATTTACATTTTAGTATAATTTGCATTTGGCAGTATAAAATATGGGAAAGACCTTCTGCTAAAGATGGCAATTTATCATGTGGTCACTCATGCACACACACACACACAAAGGGGATAGAGAAAGTCAACACACACCACAGAGGAGCTCCACATTTTTAAGTTTTGCTCTCTCACATACACCTTTGTGCACACGAGCATCATTGTGATGCACAGTGATACACAAAAAGCCAGCGGGGAGATATTCTGTCTTGTTAAGACACCGTCCTCCAGGAGCAGCTCGCAGCTCAGATTAAACCCCAGCGCCATGATTCTTCTGGACACCTGCAGCTGAGGTAAAAAGCCACTAATGGGCTGTTAGTCAGACGACTACATAACATCTTACATAAAGTGTTTATAAGTGGACGGTTAAAGCTAAACTACCATCAAAGCTGAATTATATCTGCAGAGCGGCACTAACTTTGTTTAGTAACTGATTGTATTCTCTTTAATGTGGTTGGAGGTGGTGTGATGTATTAATTGGTTTTGAGGCTCGTAAATAAAAGTGTCTGCAGAACCCTCTGTGGATAAAATTAGGAAAAGAAAAGTGGATGTTACAAAGTCCTCTTCTCTACTTTTACTTATTATCAAGCAAAACACAGTTTCCCTTCCTGTGTTTGTCTTCCCATGTTCTCGTGCACACACCCTGAATTGTATTAAAGTGTGAGAAAGTTTTCTGTTGGCTTAAAAAATATATATATATCCATATTTTCCCCACATTCCTCCCCAGTCTCCTCCCTGACAACACATCACCTCCATCACTGCCAGCACAGAGACAACTGATGCTCCACGTCCACAGCAGACTCAGACGTGGGAGTGGGAAGGTGAGGAATGAAGAGGGGGGAGAAAAACTTTGACAAGCTATTTTACCAAAGTCAGCATGACTTTGTGAAGTCTGTTTACTCCAGCCAATCAGAAAACCAGCTTCAACACCTAATCTATCAAACCAGACGTTACAATTTAGAGTCCCTGTGTGGTATAAAAGTTATTTTTAGGTTTCCCACTCCAGAGAGAAGTCTGAATAAATACACTTTTGCTAATAAAAATTTGCATATTTAAAAGCCTAATAATCTGTCAGTGTGATCCACAACTGAACCATTTACTGCTTTATACTCAGTCTTAACTTAGAGTGTGACACAAAGCTACAAATGTTTATTCACTAAGCTTAGAAAACACCAATTATGGCTAAAATTGAGACATTATTGGTCACATTGTAAACAATATTGACCTTGAAATGAAATATGAAAGCATGAGGGATCTTTTCTGGAGTGGTGAGCATCTCCAGATAATAAATAAAAAGAGTATCGCATTATTTTTTAGGGCTTTGTTTGTTTGTTTTTTAAATATACATCAAATACACATTAAAAAAAAACCAAATGTCACAATGAAACAAAATAAATTAAACAGTGAAAAAATAGCTAAACAAAATAAGAATACAATACAGAAAATTGTTAATTTTTTTTCATATATAAAAAATGGGGAAGAGTGGAGTGTCTTTTTTTGTATTGTATATATTAGTTTTTCCATGTCTATAATTTGCCTTAAATTTAGTTGTTCCTTGTCCTTGAGTCAAATACAGTATTTAAAGAGACTCATATCAGCCTTGTTTATTGTCCCCAATAAATTAATTCACAGTTTATTTTCTAGTTTGTCCATTAAGACTGTTTCACCCTTGTCCCAGAAAGATATTACTGCTGGACACTGTACATAATTAAGTTTTGTGCGTCACATCCTCTCCAACAGCTGATTTTTATCTAATATTTTCCATATTCATTTGGCGTAATAAAAAAAAAGTCTGGTGATTATCTCTTATTCATTAACAGGGAGTTGTTATGGTGCATGTGTCCTGATGCTACACAAACCAGCCTGAGCCAATGAGGCTGGAAATGAGCAAACATAACCACAGAGATGTTGTCTAGACAAATACATCAGCAGCAATTTATATCACAGTCTGCACAACTCTACTTCGTATCATATTTGCATGGACACAATCACATATTTACACACACATTAACACACACACACACAGGTTGGCAGGATGGAGGTGAGTAATCCCACCAACGGGAAGATCTACAAACAACGCTGAGTCACTCATATCTCCCTCTCCGAGCTCAGACAGTGTCAGGAGAGCTGCTTGTCCAAAACAGAGTCCACAACGTGTTTGACGTGTCCACACCTCTCTCCTCTCATTTGTCACTTTGTGGCATCACTGCACATTTAATAATAACATTAAAAAGTCCTGCATTGTTTGTTTTTTCAACTAAACTGCTGCTTCACAACAGTATTTTACACAGTTATTGATGCTATCTATGAAGTGTGACTAAAGAGTGGTGGGTGTGCCTCTGGTGTTATGACAGACTTGAGTTGCGCAATCTTGATGGTCTTCATGCCCGCTTGCAAAATTAGCTGCTCACAGTAACATCAGAGGTGAAGCAGGAAACTCAACACAAGTGCACAACACTGAGATGAATGAAACTCATCAGACGGCGACGAGTCCCGCTCCTCCCAGTCATTGTCGTTGTGTCCACCGGCATGAATGGGTGTGAATGAAAAGCGCAGAGAAAAGCCGATATATAAATCCAAACCATTATAAGAAGTTGAGCAAATGTCCAAAAAGATAAACTGAGTGGAGGATTGACAGAGGAACTGACAACAGGTAGACTATGTTACACAACAGGTTAACAAGATACAACAGAAACTGATCAGCACATCACAGAAAGACAACAAACACACCCAGGAAGTAACACAGGGGAAGTAATTACCAAAATAAAACAGGAACTAACTGTGTGAGTGCTCTGAAAATACACATGGTGACCAGCTCCAACGAGGAAAATGTTAAATTTAAGCACATGTGGCCAGGACAGAATTTTCACAAGTCATTCTGATGTCATTTGCTAAAGTCAATTCTTCTTATTCACGACCTGGTGATCCATTATAAAAATAAAAAAAAAATGAAGTAGATATTCAAAAAGAGGAGATGTAGGTGTGTGGTCAGTTTGATGGACAGGTCTGGTCTCCAATGAGATCAGCGCCGAAGTCCACATTTGACAGTGGGTTCAAGGGTTAGACCCGCCTCCTCACTCCTCCCTTCATATCCAAATATGGTCACTTCCGGTTCAAAAGCTTCAGACGCTGCATATACAGTCAGTGTTTGCATTAATAATTCCATATTAATTAAAAATGTCTCTGTATTGACTCATTTCATAAACAGGCTCTGACTTCTCCAACTTCACCCAAACTTCAACAACC
Organism: Pseudochromis fuscus; assembly: GCA_900323345.1. NCBI lineage: Eukaryota > Metazoa > Chordata > Actinopteri > Pseudochromidae > Pseudochromis > Pseudochromis fuscus. The sequence continues at coordinate 55,130 of OOFC01014413.1, forward strand.
ATTAGTTCCTTGATTAAATTTGTACAATGACCTGTACTGTACTGTTACCTGACGAGGATCCTGTGTTAATAAAGATCCATGTCTGTCCTCCACAGAGCTGGGAGCAGGTCATGTGACACTGTTGTTGTAAAGGATAAAAGCAGCCTTGGAGTTTGACCCTGGAGCCACAGCCTGGCACCATCGACTGCTCCGAGCACAGTTTGTATTCACTCAGTCTTACTCAGCTGTGCAACATCTTCTCGCCCTGAAGCTACGACGACACTGTTTATTTATATTAAGTTTCTCACACTCACCAATTTCCTGGCTTTTCCTCGCCATGTCCCCTGTAGTCATTAAAAATATCTATTCCTTTGTGATCCAGCACCAGCCACCTGTAGTGGATTTGTGTGATTGTTGTTAGCGGCTGGTGCAGCTGTTATGAGACAGGATGATTGGCTCAGGGCAGGTGCAAAAAACAGACCCACTCAGTGACACTGTGGCATTTATGTCACGCTGTCTAAGCTTAGCCACAGAGAAAAAGAAACATACCTGACCTGGCAAACTTGTACACAACAAATGACTTCGTGAGTGATGATTTTTCCCCATATTACAGAAAGGTGCTTTGATTTATTTACTCCACACAGTTAAGTGACACTGTGATTACTGTGCGACAAGCTGCAGCAGTAAAATACCAAAAACAAACAAAAAAAAAAAGAAGTAAAACTAAAGAGGATCCATGGGTGAGAAACACGAGCAGGTTTATTGAAAGGCGGTCGTCGCTGAGTGGCGAGATTGTCTGCAGGGCAGCGATGATCAGTCTGCCGAACTGGATTAGTCTGAAATGTCAGGAGAGGAAAAGTGGAACAGAGGTGAAATGAAAGAAGAGAGATATCTGACATCAGCTGTGAGGAGAGACCAGCCTGCAGTCGGCTGTGTCCTTAAACACTGACAGAGATCGCAACACACCCTGTACACTCCTCCTCCTCCTCCTCCTCCTCCTCCTCTTTTCCTTTAGAGAAAAACCAAGACAAGCAGCAGGTCGGCACACACGACGCAGCTATACATTTAAATCCTCACATTAAAGCAGATGATGGGGAGACTCTGCAGGTTTCTTGGAGACGTCGCAGTAGTTAACCCGGTTGTTTAAGTGCATCTCAACACTATGTGGATTATTTCAGGGCACGTGAACTCCGACCTTTTGATGATTAAACTTTGAAGGGCGGCAGCAGACCTATGAAAAAAGTCAACTGTTACGCAAGAGACACCAACACACTTGTCATTTCTGTTCACTTTGCCGCCAAGTTCGACACACAAAGGGTCAAGGTTTATTCTCTGTGAAGCCACACAGAGGTCACTACAACTATTTTTTAAGTGCAGCTCCATCATTGTACTTTTCTGTATAATGAGAGTAAGATCAAATGATCAATAATACTCTGACCAAAAATGAAAAATAATAAATCTAGTTCTCACAATCCAACAACGTTCACATCTTCTGACACAGGATTTGCAGGATGTTGTGTCATCGCTGGGTTTGTGGTTTTCTTGTTGCACTGATGCTCTCGAACAAGAGTCGGCAAATTTCATCGCTCTGCTGCGGCTCCCTGTGTCTTTGGAAAATAATTTAAAACTATTTGATTTAATTTATTTTACTTAGTTTTTCAAAACTTGAAGATTGTAGTGCTTGTGTAACATTACAATAGGTTTTTTTTTTTGGTTTTTAAATTCTTCACCGCCGCCAGCAACAACACAACATAAAATCCAGGTCGACTGTGCTTCAAAAATTACACAAAAACAACAACCTGTAATATGGCTGCACTCGCCATCACACACAACTACAAAACAAAATCACCACTTCCTCATAAGTCACTACCCACAATCCACCTTCTTAAAGACACACGCTTGTAGCAAAGGTAAAGTGACCCAGTGAGATGTGGGATGCTGGGTGGATGTTGTTGCGCTCACAGTGCTAACTAGCGGCAGGTGGCTATCTGCTAGCTCGTAACTCAAGCCAAAAATTGATCCTGTGATGCCTCATATCTCTGAAAACTCACAAGTAGGGAGACTTGAAAGTTAAGATACCACTGTCTTCAAAATATTTATGTTGCATGCAGAAAATAAATCATTTTCTTTGTACCACTTCATTGATTTCATGAATGAAAAATACTATGGTTTTTTTAATGCATAGAATAAAGGTTAAAAAAAGATATATGCAGTGTTATCTTCACTTCATATGTCAAAAAGGTTTTGCGACTCTGTGTTTTCATTCCTGTGTTTTCATGTCTAATGTTGCCGACCTCTGCTCTAGAAAGTTGATTCAGATCCTCAATTTCACCACTGCTGAAGTTCTTCTTCTGTTTTTTTTGGTAACATTTCTCCAATTTCTACAACATGTGAGGGTGAATATTTGCGGCTTTGTTTCAGGCCGTCACAATAACAGACAATCAGCCACAGTTAAGGGAAAGTTAACTCTTTATTTTGGATGGATGGATGTTACAGGACTTTTTTTCTTCTGTGACTATTGTGAAAACCAAAGTAAGGGAAGTGTAAAGTGTGGTTATACCATAGACTGTATGTAGAATGGATGAAGCTCAGGTGATGTCACCCGTTGGTTTTTGGATGTTTTGAAGCCAAGAGTTTGACATTTGAACATCAGCCTGTTGGTTACCAGAAGTGACCCTATTTGGATTTGAATGAGGTGAGTGAGGAGGCGGGTCTGACCCTTGAATCAAAGGACACTGTCCAATGTATGAAACTTGAGTTTGATCAAGCTAACCACGCCCCTTCATATCCCTCTATTTGAAGCCATATATCAACTTAATGATGTCATGATTTCCAGATGGACCAGATCACTGATGATGAAGAGTTAGCTTTAGCTGATGACATCAGAAGGACGTGAGGAAAATATCTGAATATTTCATGATTAAAAATGAGGATTGTTAAATTGAAGCCAGTTTTTTGGAGCCAGCATCCAGTGGCCATCAGGAGTATTGCACTTTTTTTGCACTTCTGCTTCATTTTGAAACCCGATTTCTTCCTACATTTCAATATACAGCCTATGGGTTATACTGCATCAGGGAGGTGGGAAGACGCCATTTTTGTAGTCCACTAAAGTAATATGGTAACTTTCCTGATAAAGAGTTTAAAAAAGTGTCCACTGTATGTGAAATTTTTGTAGATATTTCATGTAAAATGGCAAATTGCGAAGTGTGTGTGTGTGTGTGTGTGTGTGTTGATAGGAGCAAAAATGGGGCAGCTTTGTCCATAAAAAGGCCAAAATATATTTCCTGGAGTTGTTTTTTTAAATTTCACAACATGAGTCTGGACTGTGCTGATGCCCAGCAAAGAATAATCATATCTTCATTTCCCTCCCTCTCTGTCTCACCTGCAGCCACTCCTC
>OOFC01014414.1:0-11926 GCA_900323345.1 Pseudochromis fuscus
TAACCAGACATGCATCCAGTCATTCATTCATTTATTATTCATCCACCCATCCACTGCTGAAAGCTAATTGAAGAACATTGTGAGGACATCAGTATGCTAACATTAGCGTTTCACTTAAAGCACCACTGTGTAGCCAAGTATAGAAAGTGTCTGACAGTGAATGTCCTCAGTATAAATACTTTGTTGATCGTTTGCAGGAAATGACTTTGACAGACACATGACAACCAACAGTCAAAATAATAAAAGAATATAAATATGCTAGTTATTGAAATATACAAAATACACATTGTATGAAGATGGTGCACCTTTGCAGACACATTAAGTATAAATGTTTCTGTATATTGAGTAATAAAAATGTAATTATGGTGTCATTATGTTTCTCTCCAAACATTTTGCAGTTGAAGGTCATTAATTCGTTGGTTTGTTAATTACTTTTGGGTGCCAGAATTTAAAAACTTGTTTTTAATAACAGCAGTAAGTTTAAATACTTGCTTATTTTTCATTACCAGTCCAATATTTTTGATTTCTTTTTCATTATATTGACTCAGACTTGAAATTTATTACCTTATTTCAGGGGTGTTTGATGAGCTTTGGATGATGTAGTTACCTCACTGTTTTATTTATTTATTTTAAGTCTGGTTTATGAAGGCCTTGCTGCAAGTACTGTATAAGGATGTTGATTTATATTTTATATTACTATGTGAAATATTTTGAATGTTTCAATGACAGAAATGTTACATTTTAATTTAAAAATTATGTGAAAGTGAAAAACAAATCAGTTGATAGACTGAAACTGCAGTGTGTCTGAACCTATTGGAGTCAGAAATGTTGTTTGTATAACCCAAAATTAAAAAAACCCCAAACAAATTAGCATCAATAAACACCAGTGCACAATTAAAAGTAGATAATATAATTTATACTTAGTTTAAATCTAAATCTACACTTATCTAAATGTCTGAGAAATCCTGTTCAGTGTTTGCTTGTTTTTATTTGTCTGTGTGATGATTGAAACCTGTGATCTGTGGTGATTATTATTCTGTTTACAAAGGCGTGTTGTAATATCATTTTTAGCCCCGCTGTTCAATTGTACCATTTGAATGCTGGGCTGTAACAAGCTGAGCACTTAATGCGCTGAAAAGCCGATTTTGCAAACAGAAAAATACAAAAAAAGGATTGTTATGAAATCCAATTTCACGAAGCAGACACTGAAAAACAGGTGAGGGAAAGCTCAGTGACCTGATGTAAACAAAAAAAACAACATACAAGTGGTGAAAATGTGAAGCAGGAAGCACACGGCTGCACGATGCTGGTGTTTGTCTTCCTCTACCTGTGTCTCCACTTGTCGTCCTCTCGCAGAAGAAAACCAAAGCTGATGCAGTAATCAAAGCAGATGTCACACACAAGATTTCCCCGAGTACAGACTCTGACCTCAGCGCTTAAACTTTTCCTCTCTTCCTCTGTCACTTCCTGTGGGGAGAAGACAAACGGAGGATTCCTTCTGCCACATGCATTTAGCCTGGAATTCATTCTGTTTGCACTGCTCCCTCCGCCCGGCTTGTGCGCATGACTTCACCTCCTTCTGTCTCCCTCTCAATGAAGTGGTTGTTACATATAACCTCCAGCTGGGGACACAGAATGTCCGACACTCTCTGAACAACTACTGTCAACGTGCCCTTGAGCAAACACTGAAGCTCCATCTGTTCTGGGAGATTCAGTGGAATCTCAGAAAAATGTCCACAGGTTTCAGGATACCGTCGTGTTTGTTTTCCCTCGTTTGGCTTTGTTGGCGGCAGCACTCGAGCTGCATGGACTTTAAAGTTTGTTCAAGTCATAGACGGTACTGTACGTAGAAATGGACGAATCAACCAGGACTAGTTAGAGCCTGAAATGTAACAACTGGTCAATAATGTAGCACAGTAGTCTCCAACCTTTTTTGCACCATGGACCGGTGTATTTTTGGCATTATTTTCATGGACCGGCCTTCAAGGTGTGGCAGATAAATACAGCAAAAATAATTTAACACGACCGGCATAAAAAGTTGTCCTCTTCCCCTTTGCAAAGAAGCTCTCCAAAGACGTTTGTATTTTATTCATTTTCGCTAGTATCTGACGTTATACTTGATAGGTAGCAAAACAGCTGCAGGTTCCAGGTATCCACTCTGAAGTGCTTCAGTGTCTTAGTCCACCTTAAGGGTTTGTCCTTGTTTCTCCTTTTGAGAAAGGTTTTTTGAGACTTGCTCATCGTCCTCTGAGACCACTGCCAAACAGTCTTCAGTCTGTCTCAGTGAACACAGCTTGATGTATTGATCTTCTAATGGTGTGATCACCTTTGGTGCTTTGGATACAACTGATCCATAAAGTGTTGTAGAGCTCCATGCACTGCCCCCTTAGAAACCAATCAGAACAAGATTCTGACTTTGAACACCCTCACTTAGTTGTGATGCCAGGTTTCCCACCAACACAAAGGTTCTGACTTTAGACACCATCGTATTTCTAACCTCCCCTCTGACCTGGAGTGGACCTCAGATTTCAAAGTGCTGATTCTCATCCCACCTGCTTCACACTCAAGTGTGAACCACCCCAGTCAGGTCGTGGCTTGATGGAGCCACACCACCAAACCCGACCCCCTTCACCACCCGGCAGCACCAAGAAATTCTGTCCATGAAAGTTATGAACAGAGCCAGTGACAGAGGACAGCCCTGTGGGAGTCCGACCCTCTCTGGGAACAGGTCCAACTTACTGCCGGCTACACGGACCAGACTGGTACTTCTTCAGTACAGGGACTGAATGGCCACTAGCTTCTACATACTGAACTCTTAGTATGTAATGACATAGAATTTCAACCAATCAGAAAAATCCTCTCAATTTTCTGATTGATTGAAATGTTCAGACACAACTTGTCACTTTTAAATGAGGGGAATTCCAACAATCAGGCAGGGAAATCATAATTGTATGAGCTATTTATTTTCAAACATTCCCGTGAAGCATTAGATTATGTCATAATCTTTTCTCCAAACTGTATTTTGATCATGGGCTTCCTATTCTTTTAATTTAATCAAACAGACCTTTGATAAGTCCATGAAATTTACTTGAGTGTCATCTGAACATTGTACAAAGAAGTTAACCCTTTACATTAAACATTTAGTTGCTGACAGAAAGTGACATGTGTCAATCAAATCACCGTGATTCCTCTGCCATTTGCACTAGCGACATGATTCCAGTTGATTCTGAAAGCCGACAAATGGAGCTTCTGTACATTACCGTAATGTAGGTAATATATACTGAACTTTGCATGTCACGGCTCCTTGTTACTCCTTCCCCCTGCATTACTGCCGCTCCAGTTGTTGGCTTTCAGAATCAGCTGGAATTAAATTACTGGGTGAAGAATTATGGTAAATTGGTTTATGCTAGTCACACAGTTAAAGGGTTAATATGGTCAGTGTCACCTGTCTTCTCTAGTTTGAAATGTTTCCTCATCATTTTAGAGTTTTAGACTTAGACATAGATTTTTGCACCATGTCCAAAAAAATAAAAAATCATTAGGCCCAGTTGTTTCCTTATTTATTTTATTTTATTTCCTATTCCAGTAATTCCAAAAATATCATTACTTTAAAGAAGCAAACATTTAACCTTCCTGTTCTGAACTACCTGCCAAAAAGAAAAAGACAATCTCTAGATCAAAATATTTGGATTTTTACTCAGAGTAAAAAATTAATGGACTGCAGAGCATGGCAGCTTTGTTTCTGATGGCTTCACTGTAAAAAAACAAACAAACAACAACCTGCATCTGAGAGCAGCAGTCCACCTGTTTGCTGTGCTCAGAGGCAGTTATGTAGAAAATGTGAGTACAGGATGGCACAACGAGAAACTACATGTATATTGACAACCTGATCTACCACAGTACCAAACATGTCCAGTCAATGGTCCGCAACAAACACAAATGTCAATTCAGTGCACGATGTGAAATCACCCTAAAGCCTCCAAAGCTCAAAACAAAGGGAAAGAAACAGAATTAGCTCGTTCAATTGATTTAAACAGACTGACTGAGATTAGCCTCAGCCATAAACATGGTTTTGAAAAGACAGGATTGTGTGGAAATTCACCATACACTTTTTTATTTAGTGGGAATAGGATTTTGAGGTTCGCTGCAAATCAAGTTTTCTGGGAATCACTACCAAAGAATCCACGTTAAATCTGCCTGGATTAAAGATTCTGTGAAACAATCAAACATGAAAAACCATCAAAGCTGGTGAATTCTGTTAAAAAGCTGTCAGACTATGGTTTTAAACTCTATGCACTACTTCACTCTCACATTTAAAATCCAGTTGATACTTTTGAAGGGCTCCTTATAATAAGCCTAATAGTCAAAATCAACTTGGGTCCTACAATGGATGAAGCCAATATCTCATCATCTGTTGGTTTGTGGACTCACATTTAATAATTTGGTATGTGAACATGGCCATGTTGGTTCTTTGGAGCCAGACGTGACCATATTTGGATATGAAGGGGGGAGCAAGGGGGCGGGTCTGACCCTTGAACCCAACGACACCATCCAATGTGTATGAGACTCAACTTCAGGGCTGCACTCACTGGAGACCAATGGAAAAAATGTATTGACTGAGGATTTCAAGTCAATTTAAAGCCAGCAACTAGTGGCTTTTTCGCTCTTCCACATTGTCCTCACTTTTGAGCACCAGTGACTACAGATTATGGACGTCAAACCACAACTGTTCTCCAGAGGTTTGCAGCTGGTGGCCTCACCAAGGCAGCAGAGAGAGGAGCCAAAACAAGAGATTATCATTGTTTAGGTTGGTCGAGGGAGGAAGTGTTTTGTTTTCCTCACTCTAAAGTCCATATTCATCCAAACTGACCAAACTTGTGCTGACCCTCGGTCCTTGCAGATCCATCAGCAACTCCGGCAATTCAAACTGAAATCGTCCCTTGTAACCAACAGCTCTCCAACATATCAATCATGGTGGCAGCCTTTGGGGGCTGTGAATGGCTGCCAACACCTTTTTTATGTGATACCCCAGGACAGTGCCCAATCCAAACAGCAGTAGTCCTTGTTATCAGACGTCCATTTCTATATACAGTCTATGAGGATGAAGGTGAGCTGGATGGCTTGTCAGCAGACTGTGCAATGAGCAGGCAGACTGCAGTGACCCTGCTGGGGTGTTCGGTTGACGGGTGACATAACAACTGGTGAAAAGTCATTTTCAACTGAAGTCAGCAATATGAATCCAAACTGATCGCTCCAATAACTCAGGGAGCATCGATCAGTCATTAGTTTTGGCTTCACCATTGTCTTGTCCTTTCTCTCTCTCCACAGTTTTCTTTCATTCTGTAAGAAAAATGCAATATAAGTAGACTCAGTGCTGTTTAACACAACTCAACGAGCGCTTTAGCAGCAACAATGGACATCCTCGGTCTTCTGTAACTTCATCACTGGTAATGTGATTATAACCTGAGGCACAGAATAGAGCAGCTCAGAATACACTGATGACCAAGCTATGCTAACACTTTAAGGCTAACTGATACAAGAGGACGTCACTCTGAAAGAAAATACTCACTACTATTAGGGCTAGTCATAGAGTATTCTATCAATATTTCTATCGAGTAATCGTATAAGAAATGCTTTTTAAGAAATACTAGCAGAATCCTTGATGATCGTATGCTTCCCGGTAATGTGGTATTTTAAGCTGGAAGTGCTTCGGCGAAAAGAAAACTCCTTCCTGCAGAGTGTGCGTAGTACTTTGTCAGTCGACTGTTCAGTGAGGCTAATGTGCTGTTTCGTGTTTTAACCTAAAAAAAATGCAAAAAACAAAAGCATGCTCTCTGGCGTCTTCGGTTTTTATCAGGTGGCTCTTCTGTCCAATTGCGTTTGTGCGACGGCAACTCTACTTGGACAAACTGCCACTTCTTCTTCTTCTGTTTTGCAGTGGTTGGAACTTTGTTGCTCATTACTGCCACCTAGCTAATCCTCTGGAAAAACACTACTCTGTGATCAAATGCCGCTTCGATTCGAAGCTTTTTTGCCACGAGGACTTTTCCTAATCGAGTTATTTGAGTTACTGGAGGAATCGTTTCAGCCCTAACTACTATAGAAACATTACAGTAACAACTCATAATTAAACCCACTGATGTTCTTTGTGTTGTAAATAAATACCAGTTCTTTCAAACCTGCAGTTATTGAGTCCTTCAGGAAAATGTCACCTGGGCTAAGTGGCTGATTGCTGCTCAGCTGCACAACACTGAACAGCATGTAGAGCTGTAAAGGTCACTGAGATCCAGTTAGGTGCTGCTGTTGACTCCGCACCGCAAACACAGAATGATTTGGCTTGGACTTTAAAAAGATGTGAGGTCACAAGAATTAAATGTTTGCCTTTATTAGGTATTCAAGTTGAAAAAAAAAAAGTCAGCATCACTGAGAATGTAGTCAGTAGTTATTTAGCCATAAAAACGTGAAGGAAAAATGTTGAAGATGGAGGTAAAGGTTGTACACTCATACACACCGAGCAGCTCAGGACATTTCTTCTCCCTCCGGCCTGGAGAGCAGTGAAGGAAACACCTCGGTGAGAAAAGCTTTTCAGAGTGTCTTAGGATCAAAATCTCTCACACACAGCTGGAGATCGAGCGCTTTAGCTTGATATGTTATGACATGGGACTGTACTCACACACACACACACACAAAGATGTACTCCAAACCAACTCAGACATGTATACCTGCATGGTTGAGTGCATGAACACCTGTGCTACTATCACTATTGTGTAACACATATTTTGCATGTTTAATGTCACGTCAGGTTCGGCCTCTGCTCCACCGGCTTCTTTAAATCTCTCAGCGCAAATTAAATTAGCTGGTGAATTTCACTATGCTAATTTTAACATAAACAAGCCTCAATTACAGCAACTATCACAGAACCCTCATATTTTAATAAATAATGATTAATTTGTTGAATACAAAAAGTACAGCTCAAGAAACCTTACAGCTGTTTAACACTGAGGAGACTTTGTCTTGACTCGGTTTCATCCATCAACATAACAGTCATCAGCATTCTCCTCTAACTCCACATCCACTGTCCACGGCCATGAGTCCAACCCGGGGGACATGTGCCTCAAGCAGTGTGTGGGAAGGTTACTAAAGTTCAACTAATCTGAAAAGCAGAATCACAATTTAAATATGTGTGAACCTGAACAGAGAAAGCAAGAAGGCTGCAATTAATAGAAAAGCAGAACAAATACATCCAAAAGTAATGGATAAGGGAATAAAATAGATCAGGAAGTGAACAAATGAATGAATAACCAGATAAAAGTATGGCTAACTGTTTGCTAAAGGAATGTATAAACAAATGAAACTGATATTTAAGCTTAATTTGATGGACAAATTAAGCTAATAGTTGGAAATGATTAGCTAAAAGTGTTGCTAGTATTTGAAATGGCTAGCTCATAGTAGAGAATAACTGTTTAGCTCCAAGTAGATAAACAGCTGGAACAGTTCTGTCTGAAATCATGGACAAACTATTGTAAGTTGTTAGGTAAAAGTATTGACAAACAGCTAAAATAGCTAGAAAACAGTATGAAAAATAGCTAGTTATAGTTAGCTAATATTATGGTGACACAATTATCTATTATGTCATTAAACTGCTGCTCATTGTAAGTTATACATTGATGGTTAAAACAGTTATCTACCCAAAATTTATGAATCATTAATTGATGCTTAAATTTGCACTGAAATGGCGTTTTCACAGGATCTAACTTCTTTATCATGATACATTTCTGGCTAAAACAGGATATGTAGGCAGGACAAAACGTTTGGAGCAGTTTGATTGGATCATTCAAACATAATGAAACATAGATAACTCTCTCCAACAACAAGCCACTACTCTTGCTGCACTTTCTCCTGTACTGTAAAACACAACACATCTACTGTAGGTCGTTTATCGTCACCTAGCAACAGAACTAAAGACATGTTCAATGACACTCTGTAAAAACTGTAACACTGTAACAACTTGTTTCTAATTGAACCATTTGTAACTTTAACTAACATCAGAATCCAAACCAACACTTTACACTTTGTTACAGAACTAACTAATGATACTGTTGTAACTAACTACTGATTACTGCTACAGCTGCTGCTACTCTGTCAGTGTTTCCTGATGCTAATCTGAACTGTGCTGCTAACAGCAGGTTGATTCACAGGTGGATGGAGGATACTATTGGTTGAAATTTATTTATTTATTTTTTTTTTTAAGACCAGGAAGTAAATGTGATTGAACTTTGATATAAAAATAAAACAATGGGATTTTTAAGAAACATTTCTGGCTAACATCATTAAGTAAGTGAACAACAGAACCAGAGATTTGATCTTAAAGAATTCATTTTTATTTTTTATTCCAGGTGGACTTTCAGTAATAATGAAATATATTAATCTTCCCTGATTTAGTTCAGGACTTTAAGACAAACAGTTAAATTATTCTCAGAGCCGTTTGTTGTTGATTAAAACTGCAGTTCTCAAAAACCAACAAAAAATACCATTAAATCACAGTGGACTATTTTGAATTACCTTCACTTTTTACTTGGATGATTCATTTTTTTAACAGTGACATACCAGCTGAAAGGGTACGTGAGTTTCTATAAGAGTAAATAACAACAGGATGTAACAAAGGTCATTAACTGTAGACCTGCAGCTGCATGTGAACGGCTGTTCAGTATCTGAGGCTCCAGCACTTTGACTTTCATCTGAACTTCTGTTCTGTTTCTCTCCTTTGAGGAAAATGCTACTGAGGGCAACAGCCCTTCTGTTAATATTTCCTTCATGTCTTTTAGTGTTTAGCCTGCAGCAGCCATATGTTAGTGTGGAGCCAGCATGCAGATGGTGACTTCATGCTGCTATTGTCAGGGGTTAAAGAAAAGTTCGCCTCATGACTAGAAACAGCTGACCTTGCACAAGTGCAACAATTTAGTTTGACATTAACAGAAATCAAAGCCTGAAGGTAGAATCAGTTGTTTACCATTTAGATTCACTCTCACTAATGCTCAGTTAGCTCAACTTAGTGTTAATATCTCTGGAAAAAAATACAACTAAAAAGCCTTTTTTCCTTTTTCTTTTCTTTTAAAGGATCTAAAAACAAATCTGCTTTTGAGTGTTGACAACGTTAAACCACATTTCTCTCTTCTGCTTTAAATGTGTGAAGTGTGTGAGCTCATTGACCTGAGCTAATGTCTGTTACTGTGCTAATGTGTGGTGACTGAGTTCACCAGGATTGAGCTGGACTAACGTGAAACTGGCCACTGTGAACCAGTGCGAGTCCACCACACATCAGACCCACAAAACCCTGCTTATCAGTGATGCAGTAAAATAAACTCTCAGGATACTGGGTCATGCTGGTTTCAGAGTGAGCTGACTTTAGTGTTGACAATGTCAGTAAGTCAGGTGGTCGACCCAGACTGAAATATCTCAACATATCCAAACAGGAGTCTGTAAACCTTGAGACTGACATATCCATTGTTGCTGAGAATATTGTAATCAATTCTTTGTCAGGTAACATTGTTTAATGTGTAATATTATTTTAGTGTCAGTTTGCACTGCAGGAAAATGTTAACCATGCTAGCAGCTATATACAATATCAATCTGTATATCTGTGGCTTTCTCTGAAGGCTCCAGGTTCACAAGTCTGAAAATTCTCAGTCGAGTTTATCCAAATGATGTCAAGTCAGAGCAACCTCATCCAAGAGGCTGAAACATCTTCAGGAAACATCAGCAAAGTCCAGTTTCCCCGACTTGTTGATGTCCAAGTTCACAATAGATAGAAAAAAAAATAAACAGCAGAGAACACAGAAGTTATTTTATCAGTAGATAGAAGTTAATATATTGAAATTTTAGTTGTATTAAGTTTATCATTTTAAATTTTATGTCTGAAAGATGTTGATGCACTCAACTGTTAGAAAACTGCTTTTTTTCTCAATTGAACACTCCAGGATGTGGAAACAAGACAAAAAGGGCAGTTAGTTATTTGAGTCAGCTAGTTAATGTGCAACAACAGATATTTACAGCAGCTGGTGTCCTGGGTGAATGTGCTCTATGCAGAAGTGTATATCCCAAAACATACAAACTAATGGCCCATTTACACTGGTACCTACTCGCTTCGCTTGACTTCATTTTTTCGTATTTACGTTGCCAGCCAGGGGATGGAGAGAAAGACTGGATTACCACAGGGAGACAACGCATCCAGTACAAGATTGCAGGGACTGGTCAGAGCTGGGCACCACACTGTGTGATGGAAAAATCTGGTGGAGAAGGACTGTGAGACCTAAAAGCAGCAGGGAGATCAGTGATTAAGCAGGTGAACCAGTCTCCCACACTCCACCATAAGCCACGCCTCCTGACCTAGTCTCCCACGCCACTTGACTCAGTTTCCCACACCAACACTCGCATACTGATAACCACAGACTGGGAAGACAGACAGCACAACACCAATACAAAGCAGACCAACAGACAGTGAGATGGTTTTTCCATGAAGCTGGGTTTATATTACTATCTCGCTTTTTAGACCCAATATAAAAAGAGAAGTTTGGACATATTTGTCATGTCCAAGAAATCTTGTTTTTTTTGTCTTGTGTCGATGATGTCTTGAGGCTTCCTGTTTTAATTTGAAATCTGACTCTCTTTTCATTTCTGGTAATTTGACCCGTCCCCTTGTGTGTCTCCTGTTAGTCTGATTGTCTTCCCAGTTTCCACCTGTTCCCCATTACCTTGTGTAATGTACAAGCTTCCCATGAGCCATCACAAAATTAATGAATTAACTTTAATAAAATATTTGGACCAAAAATCGGAAGATGTTTTTATGACAGCAGGAAGTGCACAGTTTACGAGTTTACGAGTATGTGATTATGTACCTGCTTGACAGCTGTTAACAACCGCCATGCTTCTAAGTTTGCTTCATAACATGAGTCTACATCTTCCTCCTTCTGTCCTGTTGTAGGCACCAGAAGCAACCAGACATCAGTCAGAAAACCAACAGCCTCTTTTTACCTTGAGCCATTAGCATGCTAACTTGCTACCCTGAGTTACTTCTAGATAGATAGATAGATAGATAGATAGATAGATAGAACTTTATTTGTCATTACAACAAGTGCAACGAAATTGCAAAAAATTTCTAGAGGTTGTGTTAGAAAAAGGTTTAGTTTCAAAGACTGTTACTAAAACCATTGTAAGTTGAGTTTTACTGCTGTGGAATCAAATCTCATGATCATGCTAACTAAGCTACTTTAACCTCATGATTTTAGTAACAATGGGCAAGAGGCGGGGTACACCCTGGACAGGTTGCCAGCCTATCGCAGGGCTAATACAAAGACATTCACACTCCAACTCACACATATGGTCAATTTAGACTACGCAGTTCACCTAAGTAGCATGTCTTTGGACTGTGGGAAGAAACCAGAGTGCCTGGAGAAAACCCACACATGTACAGGGAGAACATGCAAACTCCACACATAAAGGTCAGAGCTGAGATTCGAACCCCAAACCTTGCTGTGAGGTGCAAGTGTTAACCACTGCACCACCCATTGACAGCTGGGATAGGCTCTGGCAGACCCCAGTGAGAAAGCAGGTATAGAAGATGACGGACTGACTAACTGATTTTAGTAGCTTAACAGTAGAGGAGTTGTGAATACTTTCCATCATGGTTTCCTCCACTTCCAGTGTTACGTCTCAGTCTGTGACAGTAGTATTGCACGGCTCTGTTTCTGCCAGCTGCAGTCGGCCTGCTGCGACCATGTTTTATAACCTAACATCGCGGTGAACATACAGTCCTGCATGTGACACGTGTCCTGCTGCGAGGACACTGAGTGCACGCAGACACGTTTCTTTTTAATGTGTGAGAAGAAGTAAGTGTGCTGGGTGGCTGTCTCTGCTGCCTCAGCTCTCT
>OOFC01014416.1:0-11002 GCA_900323345.1 Pseudochromis fuscus
ATTGTTCTCAGTGTCCGAGTCAATCCCCGACTAACGTCTGCTTCCTGTTAATGTGGTATTTTAATCTGAAAGGGCTTCGATGAAAAGAAAACTCCTTCCTGCAGAGTGTGCATAATACTTTGTTGGTGACTGTTCGGTTTTGCTTTTTTGTTTTCAAATTTCCCATCGAGAGGCTAACATGCTAACATGCTGTTTAGCGTTTAAAAAAAAATGTACAATGACAAAACCGAGCTGTTTCCTGTCTTCCCTCTTTATTGTTCGGTTCTGCTGCCGGTCACTTCCTGCTGATTTGCGTGACGGTAACTCTACCTGGACAAACTGCCTGAAACACATTGCAGCATAGACTGTATATAAAGTAAGTAACACACACTTCCTGGGAATGTAGTGGAGTCCAAAGCACAAGATTTACCTTTGAAATGTAGCAGAGTGAAAGTAAAAGTTTCCAAAAAACAAATACTCAAGTAAAGTACAAATACTGAAAAAATGTAGTTAAGTACAGCACTCAAGTAATTGTACTCCGTTACTGTCCACCACTGTTGGTTGTGATAAACTAGAATCATCCTGCAAAGCAGAAATAAATCATGTTTAGTTTGTAGTGAAGTGCATGTGCACCGTTCACTGAAACACCAAACATCAGCACCTGTGTTATATCCCACTGAAGTGCTTCATGAGAGTAACTGTAACATTCAAGGATTCATGTTGACTGGAGTCCGAGCAGCTCAGTCCAGGAAGTAGAAGTGGAAGTAATGTGGATAAATACACATTTACATCGTTCCTCAGCAGACCACGAGGTCCATCACAGATTTACTGATGCTGAAGTGGAGAAGACGTGTCACATGGACAAAGCAGATTATTTGTAAAAAATATTTGTAAAAAAAAGGAAACAACCTCAGAGATAAAAAGATGATAGCGACTGACTGAATGTGAAAGCAGCCTACATTCAGCCTGGTCTGCAGCAGGACAGCTGCACAGAACAAATGTCACTTATGAAGCGCTGCTTTCATGAAAATAAAATCAGGGATTAGTTCAACCACAGAAACTGGAAAATCTCAACTTAATCCTGGTTTTGTGAGACAGTCCTCTGGCCTCATTTTACAACATGGGACAAGGTTCATTTCCAAAGCTAAACTTCCAAACTGTGACAGAACAGCTCAGACTGGACAGACGTTACTAGAAGATAACAATCCCCCTTTAAGCAGCACAGAGGTCTGATTGTGTGGAGCCGTGTGAGCGTGACTTCAGCTCCAGCAGGTCGTCCCCATCATCATCATCCCGCTGTGTCGTCCACAACATCACCGAGCCACGGGAGATCCACACACAAGTCAACTCATGTAAAGCGCTGCGTGTGTTTTCTTACTCAGCAGAATGATGGTGCTGAGTGTACTATTGTATTTTAACTCACTCATACGGCTGCACTGGTTCAACTGTACAGACACAGAGTAGGAAGGTGGAGCAGCACAGAAACATGGAGTCATCAAGATGCAAGAAAACATCAGTGAGTGGAGGGAGGTTAAAGTTGGTGTTGTCATGTGTGTGTTGTAATTAAACACAACGTTCAGGAGGAGTCAGAGGATGATGAAGCCTGAAGGTTCAGAGCTGTTGGTCCTTTGGGGGGAAGTCAGTGTGTGTTGGAGATAAATCAGTTTAGTTTATAAAATGCATCTCAGGATAAAAGGCCTTTTACGCCAAGCACATGTGTGACATTGTCTCCAGTTGTGAGGTGGCAGCACAAAGACCTGACCTTTGACCTCAAACATAATGACCTCTAACATGCACATGAACTGTTTTTGATCTTTGCAAGGAGGATTCTCATAATGCTCTTCAAACGTGCATCTTGTGTCAGACTAGTATGTGACAGGTGTGTGGTCCAGTGGCCCAGCAGCCTTTGGTGTAGGGAGATCACCTCCGACCTTCTGCCTCGAGTCATACTCTGAGCAGGAGTCTAGATTTGAGTATTTTTTTCCTGCAGTGTTTTCTGGGACTCAGCTCAGGTTTCTTGCTGTTACAGATGAATGGTTAAAGGAAAACCAGATGAAGCTTTTGTATTTTTTGGCCTTGATTTCCCAAGTTTCCCAGTTCCTTCACAATATATGTCTGACCTGGTTTACTCCCTGAGATGTGTGAAGTTACTTGGATGTTGCCATCTTGATATAAAATTAAAATGAACCCTTGAGGCTCCAAAAGTGAGTAAGACCCATGAGCCATGTTTTGCTTTGAACAGTGCTCCATAAATAAAGTTTATTACCGTATTTTCTGGACTATTGAGCACACCTGTCTATAAGCTGCTGTTGAATTTATTCCAACAGTTTCATGTGGTCCACTCTGACCGGGTCTGATGTGATGACGCTAAATGTATCAGCGGCACAGAGCTTGCTAGCTTGTAAAAAGCTAACGAGCTTCGTGCCGCCGATACATGAGAAACACCGGTGTTTAAGTTCAAAGCGTCGGAAAAAAGTAGCGGCTTATAGTCTGGAAAATACGGTACATTATTATTAAAACTCTCCAGCAGAAATGAATGACCTGTTGTTTCATTTCTCCGTAGACGACAGCTGTATGGGTCCTGAATTTTCCTAAAACTCACTCGTTTAAACTGTCTAATGGTCTAAATTGTCAATGTGACAATGGTCCTTGTCACAAGTGTAATGCATAATGTAGGTGGGTGTCATCACCGGAGGCTAACAGCAGTCAGACCCTCCCCAGCTCCTCCCTCTCATCCAAATATGGTCACTGCTGGGTCTAAAAAAACAAGATGGCACTGGCTGGACCAGGTTGTTGTGCTGCCCCCAGTCAGTTAACACTGTTTCACTGCATGAATTAGGATCATGTCGGCATTATGACTAAATATAAAGTGTAAATACAGACTAGACGTACTGATGCCTGCATCCTGCAGCTGCAACTCATTGGTTCAGGTTTTTCCTTTAATCTGTTTCCTGTCTTTATGTAAAATGCTTTGTATCTTTGAAAACTAGAATAATTTAATGGTCTCCCAAGAAAAACCCTCCAACCTCCAACAATATGATTTTTACTTTTAGACTGGCCAACCTGTTTATCCCTGATAACTTCACTACTCTGTTGTAAGTGATAACACACAGCTAGGTATCCTGATATATGAGAATAATGGATGAAGTGGAGGCACTTTGTTTGATACCAGAGTGTTTCTCCTGCAGATTCCATTATCTCCTATATATGTATGTATATATCTATATCATCGATATTCAAGCACCCAGGAATTCATTCTCATGCTTATACCATGGCCTCTAACCAATGGAAAAATAAAGCTAATCTACTGTTAACCCCATGACCCCATGTTCAGCTGATGCCAGCAGGCGTCTGTAAACTGATGAGAAACATTTTCTGGCCATGGTATAATTTCAGTCCTCTCACTAAACATGCAAAACTGATGGAGTCAAGATTCCCCTGATGAGCCAACACATTATGATGCTGCCTCAGTAACATGTTCTCGGTTGTGAGCGGGCCACCCAGAGACATGGACTCCGCAGGACCCTCTGAAGACGTGCTCGTGTATTAGTCACCAGGGCCCAGTTGTTCAGAAGTGATCTGATTGGCTTTCAATTTAGATCAAATCTTTAAAATGAGCAGGTCAAATGGTAACAAAAAAGAAAAGGTCCTGAGAGCAGATCACATAATCGAGTCTTGATTTTGATCAGGATCCAACCTTCAGTGTATTTCAGCAGGACTGAGAGACCTGTGATCCTAAAATCAATCAGTACATGTATTTATATTTCACACTTGATTTGTTTAAATAGGGATAAAGATGTAAAGTACACTTGGCTCAATATACTAAATTGAACACTTTATATTACTTACAAGACATTTCATCATTTTATATTTGTGAATAATTCATATTTGCATTTATTTGTTGTGGGTCAGATGAGACGTCTGACTGAGTGTTTGTGTTGTGCTGTTTTCTGTCGTCTCTAAACAACCTGCTGCTCTCACAGACGTGCAGATGTGACCTGTCGTCACACTTAGAGCAGTGCTAATGGTGATGAGCTGATCCCAGGGAGGAGAACGTGGGATTTACAAGTCAAGATCTTTGTGATCTGTTGCTTCTGAACTTTCTGAACAACTGGCCCCGAGACGTTCACAGCAGATCCTTTAAGTCCTGGAAGCTCCAGGTCCAGCATCATCCCCCATCTGGTTTTCAAACTGGAACCATCCAACCAGCCACGTCTTCCAGATACTCTCTGATCCAATCAGCTGACCACGTTGCCTTGGTCCTTGTCACATTAGTCTGGGTTTACCCACATCCTAGATCCTGACTACGAGAACCAGCTGATTTCTTGTGCTGTTGTCTTCAGACAAGAAGCATCATTTACATCAGGCAGTGGTCCTAATGTTTTGGCTCATTGTGCATATTTACTCCTGATAAAAGTACAGTGAGATGTAACTCCAACACCCAAGGTAATCACAGTATGCGAGTCTGAGACGGTGGAGATTCCCACAACATGACCACATCACTGCATGATGAGTGTTCAGTGTACATGCTGTTTACATCCCTCACCATGGCCATGTTTCCTCTGGATGATGTCATCACTGCTCTGTCACAGTGGCAGAGATGTGAGTCATTAGCTACGTACCACAGGCCATCATTACTCCCAGACACCCTGCAGCGCTCGCAGCACTCAGGGAAACACTGTTGGTATGAACACGTCCTGATCCATATGGACTTGAACCTGAATTTGCATTATAACTAAGGCTGGGTAAAATATGCAGCGTTTTTTATGGTGCTCAAACACATTGCATCAAGAAAACATAGAACAAATAATCATGAATCAAATCACCCAAAAACTGTCAGTGAATTAATGTGTGATGCCCAGCCCTAATTATAACAAGATTATACTTGTATTTTTTATGTAGCAGTGAGATTGTCCCAGTGATTAGATCAAGCTCTAGATTGGACTACAGGTCACCTGTAAGGCCTATATCCAGAATTTGTAAGTGGCTTAACCCTTTGGCTCAGCTGCTTAGCAACAGGTACACTGTCATGCATGTTGGTTACTATAGTAACACTGAAATGCTCATCAATCAATGAAGACACAGTCATATTTCACAGCAGGTTGATACACTTTAGGTTGCATGCATACAGTATCAGGAGCCACTGAAGTCTGCCAACACTGACCTTTGACCTTTGTGCTCCAGAGAACGTAGGGCGGTTAGCCACTCCCGCCAAAAAACTGGAGGACACCATCCGCCTGGCAGAGCTGGTGATCGAGGTGCTTCAGCAGAATGAGGAGCACCATGCTGAGGTCAGCGCGCACACACACACACACACACACATTTGCATCAACATTTAGCACGGATGTTCCTGTGTTACCTCCACAGTTCTGGTTGTCTGGTGTAATCTCTGAGGTCACATTATTCATAGATATGTGTGTTTATAAGTCTGTGAGATTTACTTAAATGGACATTATTCACGTTCATCTTAGTTGTAATTCACCTTCACTCAGGGACTGATCAAACTGGATCCACAATGTCAGCTGCTGAGCATTTGCAGGTGATGCAGGACGACCAATGAAAAGTCTGCAAGAAGTTTTTTTGACAGCCTCAGCGCTGCAATAAGATCCTGGTGCTGTGGACGTGTTTTCAGGCGTCGTTTCAGAATTTGCTGCAATATCTTTATCGGTCACAGAGTTCATGTTTGGGACATTGATTGACTTCAGAAATCCCATTTGTAGACTTTCTATTGAACATGTTCATCTTTTTCACAGTAAAAAAAAATCATCAAACTATCTGCAGGGGACCTTGAGATGTATGTTGTATTATTCCTGACTGAGTGGGATTAAAGTCCCCTGTACATTCAGATTGTTAATAGTAAACACAAAGCGCTCAGCATCGCCCACCTGCTCTGAATCATCGCTTATCTGCACAGCAGGCCCGACACAAAGTTCACTCTCCACAGTTGTCACGTCTGCAGCAGAACTATCAGTCAGATTTATATCACAGCATAGCAGCTTCTCTGTTTATTTAGCTGAGAAGATATTAGTCAATACAATACACTGAGAAAAAGTACCAGGGCAAAAGGAAAAGAGATACAACATGACAGAAACTCCCTAATGTGTTGATTCTTTCTGCCTTTTTATTGTGAATGCTTCTTCTGTCACTTCGTTATTTACAAAGTTGACTTCCTCCTTCTCTGCTTTTTATTTTAATGATTTATTTGGACTTGTTTGAACAGGGAAAAGAGGTATGTGATTGTCTTAGTGCCATACGCCCATCCCCTCCCCTCCCTCCTGAGTAGAAAACCTGTGCATGCTCCTAATGATGCGGCTGTTGTTGCAGAGGATCATTAGTGTTTCCCTCCTCAACAATCACCCAGACCCTCCTCTCAGCTTGTGCTCACTGTTAATCAAGTGCTTGTGAGCAGTTTTGTTAGCTTCTCAGCTAGCAACAGCTATGCCTTTGGTGACGAGGAGCAGAGACAAGCACTTAGGCAGTGTGTTTATCTGTCATTCAGCTACGCTCCAAGAAAGCAACGTGCAGTGTACTGGTGTAGTTACACCTCTGCACCTTGTTTTCCAGGAGTCTGCCCCAGATCACGCCTGAGTCTGCAAACTGTTTCCTGTGTTTAGTCATGTACCATTTAGAAGTCCAGAGAGGAAGCGGGGGAAGGTGTCGGCTCACCTTTCCTGGTCCTGGAGAACATCATCTCTCTCCATCAGAGGCGAGGCGTGCTCTTTGTGATCACAGAGAACACGATCACTTCCTTGCATTTCAGTTGAATCCATTACGCTGCTGCTCCACTGGTGAAGAAGACTAACCGGCGTTAGACTCCCGCCCAAACACCAACTACTCTGTCCTTGTTTTGGTCAATTCTCAATGGAAATACATCACAACCTTTAATATTGAAAACAATTAACTTCTATTTATTTTACTCTGATGCTGGTTTTTGCTCATATTTACTCCCTCGCATTGTATGCCTCTCATGTAATCATCAGGTTTAACTTCAGAGACAGAATACTGCATTCAGCTCATAGAAATGACACATGTCACAATGAGGAGTGAAACTGTACAATGTGTCTGCTGCACAAACAGCATCTTCAAAATACACCCAGAAACCTCTGAGACTCTTCTGCTCTGCAAACGTTTCTTCGAGCTCAAATTCAAATGAAAGGCTTTTCACATCAAACATCTGGAAGTAGGAGGAAACATGTAGCTGCTTAAACAAAGATGGCGAGCAGGTACAGTGTGATATGATGGTGTCTCATTAATACTGATAAAGTCTTTCAAGCAGACTGCACACACACACACACACACACACACACACACACACACACACACACAAAAGATGGAAATAAAATGTTCAAATTTAGCTTCTTTCTAAATACTTGTATGATCCACTGCACAGAAAATAATGATGGATTTTTGCAGTTACAGAATTTCCTGTACTTTTTAAAAATACATTGTAACTATTACAATAGTTCAGTCATTAAAAATGTGAAAGAGTGAATGTGTGAATGTCTAATGTAAAATAATATATTTTTCCTTTAAAATTTGTATTTTTCTAAATAACAAGTGAGACCGACGTGACGCACAATAATACACAACAACAAAAATGAAAAGATGTTCGTATAAGAATTTTTAATGTCACAAATAATTATTTTTTATTAATTAGATGAAACAATTAAATTAAAGTTCTGTGCTGTAAATATATTTCTAATATGTGGTTCAATGCGTGACCTTAAATGTAACACCGTTTGTCACATGATATAAATTTGTAGACAGATAGATTATATGAGGATATGGAGGTTTGTACCAAAAAATAATGAAATCATCCTTCACGAAACAATAAAAAACAGAAATTATACAAAATTAAATTAAAGTTGCAAACTCTTAATTAGAAAAAGGAGAGTTGGACGTTCTCCATTGTTTACAGTCTTTTTTGTTGCTCCTGCTGCTGTAAAATGATATTTTTCTGTGTTTTTTTTTTTTCAAGGAGTTTTAATAAGTTGACACAAAAGTCCAACTCTTCAGGACAGTTGAACAGCAGATAGATTCTTGTGTCTGTCCTTCACACAGGGTTTCACTCCTGTTTCCTCTGAAGGTTCACTGCCAACAAAAACTGTGTAAACTGAGTCTGCAGTGGTTTCTCAGTCCACTTCCTCCACATCTTATAACACAGTCTGTTACAGAGTCTTCTCTACAACAAAAACACTGGATAACACAATAATAATCCTCTTTTAAACATTTATGTTTTAAAGATTTGTGCAGTATTTGTGTGTGGACTTATGGTGCACACCTTATGCAGTGGTTTCACTTCACAGAGGGTTTGTCATCATGTCTGGTCGTCATCTCTGTTTGGCTTCATAAGTGAAGAAGCAGAAGAGTCTATTTTAGACCAAATCATATTTTTAAGGTATATAAAACTGTACTGATGCATTTAAAAAGTTTATTATTTCTCTGTATTTGGCTCATTTCTATGACTTGAACATATATTTAAAACGTCTCAAATGTAAGAAGGATGATTACATGACTGACTGGATGTACCTTCTTCCCAACTATCCCACACCAGCTCTCCACTGCTAAGGGCTCCCATGGCAAGTGCATGAACCCCCACCTCCACCACCACCATATAAGCCAATGGGTACATTCACATTACAGTGTTGACAGCTTGATGTGAATGAGCAAACACCACGGACCCTCAGGGGTCCTTCTTAAGAGGCCCGGCGAGAGTGGGGGGGTCGGGGGGAGGGGGGTGCATGGAGGAAAGTGAGTGTTTTGATGTGCATGAGAGCAGCCCGGTCCCTAACAGTCACTCCACTGCAGTCTGTTCGATGGGGGAGATATGAGCACGACACAGCTCGCCAGCTCCTTTCTTCTGATTGACTCGCTGAAGGAGCTGCGGGTGAGTGTTTAAGTAGCTCCCCGCCATGCCTGTCAAGGAGCTGCTGCTGTTTCCTCTGTGGGCCACCAGAAAAGCGTGTGATTTTTTCCGTGCCCAAGCACTGTTGTTTCTGCTCGGAGTTGTGAAGAATCCTTCCCCGGAGATCATGTAGGGAAGTTGTTGAGGCAACAACTTGATTTCATATAGTGAAAAGTGAGCGAGAGCCAGGAGTCTGCACTAGATCAGAGTTACACAACATCTTCAGCAACAAGATCCAAACAGCTATCTGTCTCCACTGGGGAGCACTTCTACTGTGTTTCTGTTTTTCACTCTCAACTTCTTGATTTTCTTCCACTCCTCGGATTCTGTCTCCCCTCCCTGTCCGTCTTTCCTCCTCTCGCTCTGCAGGCCTTTGCGTGGTGGTCAGACCTGATGGTGGAGCACGCCGAGACCTTCCTGTGTCTCTACTCGGCCGACATGGACGCAGCTCTGGAAGTCCAGCCGCCTGACAGCTGGGACAGCTTCCCCCTGTTTCAGCTGCTCAACGACTTCCTGAGGATGGACCGTGAGTGAGGAGCTTTTTAAAAAAATGTATTTAAAAGTCTGCATGGAGACTGAAGCCACTCAGGTGTCTGATGAAATGACCACAACAGGGATGCAGGTCTGATGAGAGCCCACGTGCCCAGGTTAATTAAAACTATGACATAATGTTATAGCACTCATTATAATAAAATACACATGAAACAAACAAGCTGAGCTCATTGCACCTTAACATTATAGCATGTTAATAAACACTTCATTTCAAGTAGCAAAAGCTTCTCCACAGCATCAGTGAGAAGCAGCTGTCACTTTCATATATTCAACCTTTGATACAACAGTACATCCAACCCTTTGCCAGTGTCTCTATCAGCTTTATTGGCCAAGTATGAGCACAACATACAAAGGACAATATATACATGAGACAGATGGGCCAAGTGTAATTGTGTGGAAAATAAATACAGTTCCTCACAATGAATATAAGATTATTGAGGCAATACAGGCGGTCAACAGTGCAACTGAAAAGAGAGCTTGTAAGAAGATAAGATGTTATTGTTGTTGAAGCAGTACACTCCTTCACAACACAGTAAAGATCTATTGTGGTCAGTGTTTCATTGCCCAGCTCTGTTATTATAATTAACAAAATCAAAAATGAAAAGTGTTTCTAAGGTGGCTCTGCAGCTGCTGTTTACCCTGAAACATCCCTCACATGTCTCTGAAATCACTCCCGTCAACGTGAGATGTACTTTTATCCTGGAGCAGTTCACTTACTCTGTGTGTGTGTGTGTGTGTGTGTGTGTGACTGAAGATAATGGTCAGGTCTTGATGCTGGTTGCTGCAGGCCAGCCATCTCTCTAATGAACTGCATGCACTTGCCTGCAGGAATGCTGCGGAGCTGTCCGTGGTCCTGTAAAGGATCCACTCCACTCTTCACAATGCAGGCTCAATCTGCAGGGTGCTAATTGTCCCTGGGGAATGCTTCCCCTTTTCAGTGTGTCTGTCAGGAGTCAAGGAGAAGGCAGAGCACCGTCCACTCATTCAGCTCAGCAGAGGCGACTGCAAATAGCTCGTTATGCTCACTTGTTAGTGTTCTCAAATTGGCCTCCTTCTCTTTTTATATTGGGTGAAAATAGCAGTTGAGGTTCTTTGCAGTGGATGTAGCTTCGCAGGGTCACTGTGCAGCTCTGTTAATACTACACTGATTATTAAACAGACCCACAGGCTGATAGTGTACATTGACTTTTTTATGACAAACTGAATAGATTATAAACCAAAGAAGTCTGTCTTAGTCGTAAACATTTGTGTTTATATTCAGAGGAATCTGATGGTGTTGGAGGATTTATATGTTCCTGTAGACAAATACTGAATTATAAGTGCGACACCCTACATGTCTGCATCTAGAAGGACACACTGCAGAGATCCTCACATTAACTATAATATAGGATAACTGATCTAATGAGCAGTTTTACTTTTGCATGTTTTGCTTGATTATATGGACGTACATTAGCACTGTGGTATCATAAAGTGCTAGCTTATCCTCCTTATAAAAGGTTATGTCATGTATTGTGACAGTGACTGAGCTGAATATACTTAACAAGCTCTTTCTTCTTGTTTTTTTTT
>OOFC01014417.1:0-20760 GCA_900323345.1 Pseudochromis fuscus
TTGAGTTTTTTTTTTTTTTTTTTTTTTTTTTATTGTTTGACATTTTGGAAAATACACTGTCAGAGAGTGAGTTAGTAAAAAGATCAATACCTCTCTCTCGTGTGTGTGTGTGTGTATGTGTGTGTGTGTGTGTGATAGTAAGTACACTGTGTTACAATTTAAACAAAAATGAGTGACATAAGACTTCGATCATTTCATATCACTTTTACAAATTCACTAATCACAATCTGTTTGCTTATTTCTCTCTCCTCTATACTATTGGGTATTATCTATCACTATTTCAAATACTACTGTATAACAGTATAACAGAGTACTTTGCCGGGTACAGCTCTCACATGTCCTGTATGCTGTACAGTTAGCTCCACAGTTAGCCTGAATAATCACAAAAAAAAATCAAAATGCTTAATTAAACATCACATAAAATCAATCAGCTGAGAGTACATGTTTATTTGGTTCCTCTAGAGACTTATATGTCCAGTTCAGTTGATGGAGTAAAACATTTGAAAGCAAAGAAGATGATTTTAGCATATTATTGAGAAATACATAACGAGTGTTTTGAGGTCTGTAGTGTATCTATAGTATCTGAAACTGGGACATCATCTGTGAGGAACAACACTTTGCTAAACAGATAACTGCAATGATGGGTGCAACCAGCTACTAAGTAGGAATGAAACCAGCTGGGGTCTTACATCACAGCGACAGAGGTGCCAGTTACTGCTCGCTGATCACTCACTTCTAATGTGGGCAAACTCTGGAGATGGTCAGTGGTGTAGGTCCAGGGTGATTCATCCATGGGAGCCTAAAATGTCATGTCCCAGGTGTATTCATACACTCTGACATCATTAACCCTTTAGCTCTGAGCGTAGCGCCGGTGCTACGTCTGCACATGCGTCTTTGGATTAGTATAATTACGTGACAGTTTGAACAATCGGAAAAATTCCGATAGTTCTTGAGAGCTGAGACGTTGCACTTTACAGTGAATATAGTGTAATTACGATAATTTCACTAACGTCTCTCCCAGAAGCCGGCAAAGTAGCTGATTTACTATATACTTTGTGTTGTACGAGTGTAATAACAGGGATGATGAAGCAAGAATAGCAGAAAAACACAAAAACGGAAATTGATTTAAGAGTTTTAGTGAACAAAAACACTGCAATTGCACGTGAATGTTAAATTTTGCATGTTAATTTTGAATTTGAAATCAAAACGACCATAAAAAGTCCAGGTGGAAATTGGGAGGCTTAGGTGTTAAAGAGTTAATGGTGTAGCTAACACACTGGAAACTGACATATTACTGACTCTTAGTGGAAATTAATGCTGTTTGTGTTTTATCTGAAACAGGAAAATAATAAAATTTAACACACTTTGTATTAAATTTACTGTATATCTAACCAAGAATGACAACAGACACCATTTATCAACAGAGCAGAAGGTGCCACATATAGACACATATGGAAATACTGTGACATAATTATTTCAAAATTAGGATTTCACGAGGTTCATCAGCATATATTCTAGCATCATGTAGCATCTAGCTTATATTCAACCATCTCAGTTCATCGAACACAAAGGTTGTGGTGAGGTCAGAATGAGGTTGTGATGAAAACACTTGGCTGGTGATGCTATGGTTTTGTAAAACTGCCAGCTCTGACACTACATTGCATAATGTAGTCTGGAACATTGTGTACAAGTACAAAGAAGGAATGAAGTTTAATCGTGAGGCTCGTATCGAGGAGAATTATGCGCTCAAGTTACTGCATACGTGTGTGTGTGTGTGTGTGTGTGTGTGTTTGTACTCGTATTACTCATGCTGCAGGGACATAAATCTGTTTAAATATTGGTGGTGAGAAATACACCCAATCTGGCATTCTGTTTGTGCAGATGTCTATCTTATCAATTTTACATTTCACTTTAAGACTACTCAGTTTAATGATTTACTCACGGTGATATTCCTACCCCAGTTATCTCTTATGAGTAGAGCAACAAGACAGAAAATTTCATCAAAATGTAATCTCTCTGTCCTGCCTGTAAGATGGATTTGGAGCTATAACACTATGAGTTTAAAACTAGAAAATGTGCCCTAATATACAGAAAATCATCTGGATTCTGCTATAAGCATCCACTCTGTTGGGTATGTCAAATCCCTGTATTTTTTCTCTGACAACTGATTCTCCACGGAGCTCGCCAGCTGTCTGTAAATTTATGAGGTGACTTGCGATCCCTCTACTGTTGTTTATTGCGAAGGGAAAATAAAGTCACTTGTAATATAACAGCTTACAAAGTGCAGGGTCTTAGTTATCGGATGTGAAAGTTGGAACTGAATTACATTCACATCTGACAAGAAAATATCTTTGCAGTGCATTTTCACCTGCGCCGGGCTCGCATCTGCCTCCATCTCCCGTACAGTGATTAATTGATGCAGCCTAGTGTTTAATGGCCAGTACGGATGCTGCCTGCAGTCCTGGAAACCTTCTCATGTTTATTTATCAGTTTCATCATATGATTTTGTTTCTATTTGGCAGAACATTGGTGAACATCCATTGCTGTCCTTGTAGATTTTTATGTATTGTGGCATTTAGCAAGAACCAGGAATAATTTAAACCACAAATATGCATTCTGCAAAATAAATAAACAAAACAGAGCTGTCCCGATCTGTCTTTGCTTTCCAAGCAGAATAAAGTAGAAGTCTGTATTTTTGCAGACACATCAATTTTTTGGCACCTACATGATGTTTTCATAAAAGCAGCAGTTTGATGGGCATTTTTTATGAGTTGTCTCGAATTTGTTTTGGGGGTAGACTGTATTGCATTATTAACTGAGTCGAGGCTGGATGCTAGGAGCAATTGTGGTCCACCTAGCCCATTATGAGAAACGCATTGTCTCCCGTGCCTCAACAGAAATAGAAACTCCACTTTTGTATTACCACTGGGGAGTTTGTTTTATTATCTGTTTGTCTGTCCATCTGTAAAGGTATTATCCAAGAAATAAACAACTGCCATATTTTCCGGACTATAAGCCGCTTTTTTTTTTCAGATGCTTTGAACCCTGCGGCTTAAACACCGGTGTGGCTCTGTATCAGCGGCACGAAGCTTGTTAGCTTTTTACAAGCTAGCAAGCTCTGTGCTGCTCATATTTAGCCTCATCACATCAGACCTGTTCAGAGTGGACCACATGAAACTGTTCAAATAAATTCAATAGCGGCTTATAGACAGGTGCGGAGTATAGGCAGGTGCGCCCAATAGTCCGGAAAATACGGTAAATTTGGTGCAACATCAGGGGATGGGATCCTGTCCAAAACATTACAAAGTTCCCAATCTCTCATACTTGGCAAATATTTGCCCAAATGAAAAAGGATGAAGTGATTGGTACAAAGTGAAAACAATGAAATGTTTCAGCTCTTTTAGCTCTTCACAGATTACCGTATTTTCCAGACTATTGAGCGCACCAGTCTATACGCCCCTATTGAATTTATTCGAACTGTTTCATGTCGTCCACTCTGACCGAGTCTGATGTGACGACGCTAAATGTATTGGCGGCACGGAGCTTGCTAGCTTGTAAAAACCCAACGAGCTTCGTGCCGCCGATACATGAGCCACACCGGTGTTTAAGTTCAAAGCATGGGAAAAAAGTAGCGGCTTATAGTCCGGAAAATACGGTAATCGATTTTGTCAAAAATCTACACACACATACAGAATGATAATGTATGACATGTAAAACAATTGAATGGAAATCAGTCATGGATTACGCCTCTGCAGAGGTTTGTAATTTTCATTTTTACTTTCACAAACTAAAACAAAAGAACAAGGATTCATCAATATTGTAAATTTGCCAATAAAAGCCAATAAAAAAAACAAGAATAAATTCAGTTTCCTGTTCCTCTCAACCTTCAAGTTTATGCTAATAGGTGGCAGAGTGCGCTACCTACAGCAGTCATGTCCCTGTTGCAACAATGGTGAAGCCTTTCCAAGGTAACTCCACTATCCCTGTGGTCCGCATTCACACACTTCTTCACTTTCTTCATCTCCTCAATAGCCTTTAGCTTCTCACAGCAGTGTAATGTCCAGCAGGGACCAGGCAGAAACCCAGAACTTCCTGCTCGTCAAGCAACAACGCTACAACACTGCCAACAGGGATATCGTTGTTTCTTTTCCCAAATAGTGTAACAACCCCTGGGCCACTGAGTGACCCAACACGAAACAGGACATCCAACAAATAGGATACTGTTGTTGGCACAGACAAAGCGTCTTTGCCTGAGGTCCGTGAGGTCTCAGGGTTGCCCTCGGTCCCTGCTGGTAAAGGTTTATTACGGTTTCTTTGCAGCAAAAAACATATTCAAGTGACAACATCTCTGCAGACTATCCTGATAGAAGAAGCTGACAATAGACGGTGAACTCTGACTGACTAAGCTGTCTTTACACGTGACTTGCTTAAGGCCAAATCTGTGCCCACTGGCCTTCCCCAGGATGTAGAAAATCTTTAATGAGCATCTTTTAAAAGTATTTTTTCCCATGTGAAAACTAGAAAGACCTCAAATCTCACATTAAACAAATTCCATATTACCTTTTACATGTGACACTCAGCATGAAACAGGTATTTTTGCCTTCATAGTGACATTTTGAATGTAGCAGTAGTGGCAGTTTGACCTTCTGTGCCCTCATCGCCTAAGAGAGAATGACAGGTTGTAACACGACTGTAAATGTCACTCCTGTCACTCCCGGGCCTCGGCCACTCATGGTGGTGGTGGCTTGTACACTAATTTAAACATACAGAAGGGCGATGTACAGTATAAGCAAGAACAATCTGTATGCAGTGTTACGCTTGTACAAGCAGTTGTTAGGCGCTGTAACAAGATTGCTCATTAAAATTCAGCACCTAAAGCTTTGAAAGATAACAGTAACACTGGAAAATGCCTGGAAAGATATTCCAGACTCTGCCTTTTCAGTCAAAAATCAAAGGATATTTAAAACTTTGTGACTTTCAACTCAAGTCAATGGCAAGGAAAAAAGATAAGCATGGTATCTATGACCAAAGGGTTTAGATTTGTGTTACAGCAATGCCAGTCCCACAAGTGTTTCTATGCTCAGTTGGGTAAAATTAAGGTTTATGTTCAATAGAGGAGGGCACAGTTCAAGAGAACTAAAACACAGTTTGGTGGAGGAGAAAGGTGGGCATAGAGGCTTTTTCTTCCCCTCAGGTAGCTTCAACTTTCCTGACTCACGGAGGAAAGAAAGAATATCTTTTTTGTTGAGAAGTTGATTTAATCTTTAAAAGTGCCGATAGAAACATAACACACGTTTTAAAGCGAAGAATACTCCCCTGTGGCGTGTCTTGCAGAGTTTGTCGCCATGGGCAAGCTTCCTGAAACTTCATCAATAGACAGGATATGATTGCTGCAGAGCAAACAGGAATTAAATACAGGTTGGTACAGCAGGTTCACTGGTTTCCCCACACGCATAAGACCTCTGTGTGTTTGGCTGCAGGGAAAGTCAATGAAAGGCTCCACCATTCTCCTCCACCATACGTCTGCATGACTAATTAAGTAAGCCAAGAAGGCTGGGGCACGACTCACGGCGAAAGATTAAGAAAGAAGACAAAAAGCCTCCTCTTCTGAGGGAGAAATCGTACTCTTGTTCAATCTGCCCACATTACCTTGCACTGTTATCCGATATAAAGAGACACACAATACCGGTCAGTGTTGATGTGGTAACATACAGAGAAAGAGAGAAAAGACAGCAGCCTGTGAGAGAGAGGTGGGGTGAGGGGCTTGTCACTGAGCCAGAGGAGTGATTGTGTCCCAAACAATTCTGATTAAAAACTGATGAATCAAGTACCATCATCATCCACACACAAAGGTGTCCACTTAATTGGAAATGATGAAAAAAAAGAGAGAGCCAAAGACCTTATTGTGCACATAGTCTACCACAGTGTGCATCAGCATTGATAAAGTTTTAAGGACTGTATAGTTATTCAAAATAAATAAATAAATAAATCATATCCAGGATTCTTAGGTTAGAATGAAATATCTGTGGAGTTTCATTACATAAAATTTTAAGTAGGTTTAAAATCTTTCTTTTTTCCCCAGATGATTTTTTGATTAACTTCTCTGCATTAAAGCCAAACAATCAATGCAAACCTTCTCTACTGAAATATAATGCAGACTTTCTTTATTAATTGCACTGTGATGGGAAAGTGCTCGATTATATGCTATGTTTTTAAACAACTACAAAGATGGCCAAGTATAGAAATGGATGAAGCAAGTGCAGCTCAAAAATGAGGCCTGGAGGCTGGCTCCAAAAAACAACTGGCTTCAATTCAAAAACCGTCAATTTCAATCATGAAATACTCAATAGTGTTTTTTTCACAAGTCATCCTGATGTCATTGGTCAGTCAGTGAGTCAGTCTTCTTCTATACCGGCTTTCTCCACGTTGGATTGCAGGGGTCTGCTGAAGCCGATCCCAGCTGTCAATGGGCAAGAGGCGGGGTTCACCCTGGACAGGTTGCCAGCCTATAATCACAGGGCTTCAGTTGTCATTAGCTAAAGTTAATTCTTGTTATCAGTGACCTGGTGGTCCATCTGAAAATAAAATCATAATCAAGTAGCAGTACAAATTAGACTTCAAAAAGAGGAATATTTAGATGCGTGGCTAGTTTGATTGACAAGCCTGATCTCCAATGAGAACAGCTTTGAAGTTGAGTCTCATACACATTGGACAGTGGTCTTGGGTTCAAGAGTTAGTCCCGCCTCCTCACTCCTTCCCTCATATATACATATATACATATACTTCCCTCATATATACATATACATATATATTTGTATATATACATATACAAATATGGTCACCTTCAGGTTTCAAACAACCAATGTGGTGATGTTCAAATGCCAAACTCTTGGATTCAAAACCTGGAGTCCACATACCAGTGGGTGAGGTCACACTTGCTTCGTCCATTTCTATGTCGAGTCTATGCCACAAAGACAGACAACCAATCACGCTCACACTAACATCTACAGTATGGTCAATGTAGAGGAATCAATTCATCTAACAAGCATGTCTTTGGACTGTGGGAGGAACCCGGAGCAACTGAAGAAAACGTCTAAACTCCACACAGAAAGGTCTGAGGTAAGATCCGAACCCAGGACCTTCTTACTGTGAGTTTTAGGCTTAAAAACAGGGCAAGAACTCGAGTCTCATGCACATTTGGGCAGTAGGTCAGACCCACCTCCTCACTCTTCCCTACATATCCAAATATGGTCACTTCTGGCTAGAAAAAACATGACGATGTTCCGATGCGAAAATCTGGTTTCACAATGCGAGTCCACAAATCCTGTTAGCTTAGTCCACTTGAGTCCATGGTTAAAACTCATTTTGTCCTGTGCTGCAAATTACTGTTAACCTGGATTACAATCCAGACCACACTATTTTTCAAACCTTGAGTGACTAACTTACCATTAACCATTAAAAGTTTACCCATTATCAGGAGTACAAAGCAAAATAAATGTACTGTCAGTGTACATGACAGCTAATCCATTCAGCGTCAGCATTTACAACTTGCCAGATGGTAACAAAGTTTTTTCATTATGCTGATAAAAACCTCACCCTTTAATTAAGATAACTATTTATTTATTTTTTTTGCTGTCATTCTTTTAGCAGGAGCCTCTGGTGTTTATTGTATTTACAGTACAGATGTCATTGTAGAGTGAAAGAGCCAAATTAAAACATGTCCATGATATGCAGCTGAAAAATTGTGTCATCCTACCAGTTGGGGTGTCACATCAGAAAATGTGTTGGCCTGGCGGACATGGAAAAGTAACACATTTTGTTGTTTAAATTGGAGGAAGAGTAGGAAGATAAAGACTGAGCTTGATTTCTCGACAAGTTGCTGTGACAAAATGTATTCAGCACTAAAACACTCAGTCTGGAATCCTTTTCAAGCAAAAGCCACCTGAGAGGCTGCTCATTCTTTCATTCAGAAAGGACTTCAGATAATAATTTTAACAACTATTTGGTACATTGCTGTAAAAAAAAAACCGAATACAGAAAGTCACAAAAAAAAGCCACTTTCCACAATCCACACTGTCAGATCAGTGTTCAAACAAGAGAATTGGGTCATAGTGATTGATTTTCAAGCTCTTCCTCCTTTTCATGCCATATTTTGCTGGGATGCTTTTTACATAGAGTTTTAGTAAAACTTTACATACTTAAAATGACAGCCATAGATCTCACTGTGAGAGTTCATAGGAGACCAGTGTTTGTCTAATTGTCATCACGTTAATTACACCAACTGCACGGTCCAATTTTATTTTTTTAAAGCACTTTTTGTTCACAAGAATATTGAGGGAATGTTGAAGCCAATAATGTAACAGCTGATAACGTAAAAAAAGTCCCGAACCTATAACGTAATAACTTTTGGCTAATAACGTAATAATTAGCCAACATAACGTAATAATTAGCCAACATAAAAAGCCAACCTTATTGGCTGCTTATTACGTTATTGGCCTGGTGAAAGAAAAAAACTTTGGAAATTTACTAAATGAGCCAATAACGTAATAAATTATTACATTAATCACGCTAATAACGTTATAAATTATTACGTTAAAAGTTATTATGTTATTGATTTAGGACTTTTATTACATTATTGGCCAGTTATTACGTTATTGGCCTATTACATTTCAAAAAGGGCAAATTTGGTACGTTATCGTTAACAGGGAAGTTTATAAATTGTTAGGTGAACAGGTGATCAGCTGTGCAACAATTACTACTTCAGTGTTTTCTGAGTTTCACCGATCCAATTTCATCATTAAAAACCCAGAGATGAGATTAGAGGATAATCCATTTTAGCAAAATCTTGTCATTTAACTTCACATTTTTTGTAGCGGCTGATCATTAAGATACCATTTCATCAGTTTTCCAAGTTAAATACGCTCTATTGTGTTTAAAGTAATTGTCTTTCTTGTCTAAAACTACATAACCACTTAACAAAAAAGGAATAACAGAAGAAAGAAGTCAGTATGCAAAGTACACCAATGCACCACAAGTAATAAAAGCCTCTGTGGCTATGATTAAATAATTTTCTCTCATGACATTATTGCCTTAAGTCTGCTGTGTCTAAACAGGCTTTAGGGGTTTTAAATTGGTCTTTGGATAGCACAATCACACTTCATTCAAAGATAAAAGGCACCTACAGTCCGTGACAGCTATCTCCCATCAGAATGGGTCATTTTCTTTTTTAATTTCACACTGTTTTGATTCTGATCTCTTTAAAATCCCAAAGCCAGCCAAATAAGCTCCTTAAATATAAATACAGCAGAAAACATGTTAAAGTGTCCCCAGGAAGAGGAGACAGAAACACTGTGTGACCATTAGTATTCTGTATGACTGTGTGCTGAACATGTAGGGCTTTTTTTTTTTTTTTTTCCCCGGTCCTTGTAAGCGCAGACTTCACAGACTTGCAGATGTTGAAGACAAAGTGCTCCGCTTCCTTCTTTACTCTCATGTGGTACATACAAAATGGCCAGCAGAACTGGTAGTCTGCGCATAAACTCAATTTTTCTCTCATAAATCTTTTGGTCTCTTAATAGAGACAAAGCGCAAGTGAGCATCTGGGTCGAAATTCCATTGAAAGGGTGGAAAATTTGTTTTACCTTGCCCCTGAGATGCTCTCGTAGCTGGAGGATCAATTTATTGTGCAAGCAAATGATCCCCTTCCTTTTTTTCCTTGTGTTTCACTGTGGCACAATACATTGAAATTGTTCTGCAGTTGTGACACATACTGTAAATTACAGACTAAGGATAAGAGATAGTTTTGCAGCACATCAAGCAGATAGTTTCCATCCTCTGCTGAGCCAAGCTGTTTCCTGTTTGTGTGCCGGCTTGGCTGCAGAGGGAGGTTGGACCAGGACTGTTGTCCTGTTTCAGAAGTGGGCAACAAGACCCTCCTTTTCTTTTAAGTGTGCTTAAGTAAAATACTCTCTCTACTTCCAGACAAATAGATTGATAGTCCTACCTCCTTGTTTTGTTTTTTTTTTTACTTTTGTGCCAAACATCGGCACTTAGCAGAATTGTCTTGCTGATCCTCCACATCCAAACATCCCACAGTGAGAAAAAAAGATGGATCTGACCTGCTTCTGTGCACCAAAGACCACAAATCCCCTTTGACACATTTATTTTTCCATCAACAACTCTTGTCATTCAGATTATCCTGCATTCCCTGCATTTTGACAATAAGTCAGTGCAGCTGAAAGAGCGCGGGGGTGTGATTTATTTCTGGTGATTAGCATAGAAAAGGAAAAAGGTGCGTTAAAGAGAGGAGGAGAGGGACGATAAGACCCTTTTGAATGTGACATTCCAGGCCTGGTTCAGCTGGTTTAACTGAAGCCATACAACAGTTCTCATATAACCTTTTCTTTTTACTGTATTGCCATGGAGACTGCTGAGGTAAGCAGTTGATCTCATTAAAACAGGAGCTCAGGCTGACAACAGTTAGAAAGTTGTCCTTGAGAATCAGAAACAGTAGCCTTCGAATGCTTGCGCAAGTCTCCTGACAAAAGGATGGCTTTTTGGCAATTTCCCTTTTCATTCAACAGCCCTTTACGGATTTTTGTGCCCTGCTTCATTAGCATCATAATAAGATCCGGGTGGATACCATACAATGTAGCCGTGCAGACTGTGATACCCTGAAAGATGAGCCTCCAGTGTGCAGTGCAAGGCCAAGTCATGTAAAACCAAGATGCTTTAAATTCTAGTGAAATGTCTGCACAAATAACGACTGACAGCACATTTTACCTAAACTTAATGTATGCTTTAGGCAAATTTCCACCATTTCTGTGAATCAGTTTCTTTACTATCATTCAAAAATACATTGTATAAACAGAAATATGCTGGACAAGAGAATACTATTGAACCTTCTCTTTGTCCTTCTTAGGTGGACTAAAACCATTGGTTATCTCTTCATCATGTTTCACTCCCCTTGTTTTAAATTCCTTTATACTTTGTTACTTTTTACTTCCTCATCTTTTCATTACCTGACCTGCCCCAGTTAGTTACACCTGTGTCTTGTTTTACCATTGGTTCCTCTTGTGTATGTAGCTGGTCTGTTGTTGTTGTTTGTCACATTGTCTGTTTTCCATTGTTGTTTCTGTGCTTCCTCCTGTGTTTCTTCAGTTTGTGTGGGATGCTCTCTGTGTTTTTTTTTTTTTACTTCTTCCATGTTCTTGGATTCTTCTTTTTTTTATATTTTACTTTTTTAATATTGTCGAGACTGTATAAAAAATAACACCACCTGCATGGATATTACCTGGGTTTTGAAGCTAGGGTTTGTCATTTGAACATTGCCATATTGGGTTGGAGTCAGAAGGTGTGTCCTACCTTTGAACCTGCAGACACTTCCCAGTGTGCATGAAACTGGAGGTCACATGTGAAGTTAGCCTCCAAACCACCTGTAAATCATTGGAGATCCAACCTCACGATCAAACTAACCACACCCCTAAATATTCCTCTGTTTGAAACCTGATATAATTGTGACATGATTTTTCAGATGGGCCACCATCTGATAAAATCAGAATGACTTGATGTATTGACGAGTATTTTATCTGAGTTTTTTACACCCTTGTCCCGTTAGGATACAACAGTGCTTTTTGTTATTTGTATTCATTTCCATATTCAGTATTTTTGAGACCCAGTGGTGTTTTAAATACTGTCTATAGATTTTTTCTAACCCTGCCAATCCCCTGCAAAACCTATTATTTATTCTTGTAAATTTTGGTAAACAAAGTCTCTTTAGTTTGTTTTTCCATGCTCACCCCCAAGTACATTTGGGTCCTTATTTCTCAACTCCACACAAGAAGACTTTAATGTATATGATGAACTCTGTTTTGTTTTGTTTCTTTATCATTGCACTGCCAAGTGCCCGTTGGCTAGTCCTAAAGTTTCAGACACTAAAATAAGTCAAGATTCTATAAAAATCTGATGTATTGAACTTAATTGTGAATTAATCACAACATCCTCTATTGCTTTTAAAACACTGTTAGACTTGTGCACAGTTCACAGTTCATTTTGTCACTGAAGAATTTCTTCAGGACCTTGTATACATTTGGTTTTAAATGTGTTTCTCAGGTGATCGGATCACAAGTGGACTGCACTAAATGCAATGACCTTCAAGAGGCATTACCCATCAGGACATGGTCTGGGACGCATTTGATCACATATCACATAGTGTAAACGCTAATGCATCTTGAAGCATCCCCGACCAGGACATAACAGAAAATACAACATTAGCGCAGAACCGTGCAGGATAAGTTGATTATTTGGAGATAGAGCGCCACATTTCGGAAAATAATAAAGCCGAGATGTTTGTGGTTGGAGTGCGAGTGAGACAAGATGTCTTATTTCAATTTGGGCTTGGTGGAGAAAAGTTGGACACCTCAGATCGCAACTGAGGTTTGGCGTATGATGTGGCGTATGACTTTGCAGTGAGGACATCTAGACACAAGTGGTCAGCAGGATGGTTTGGAGACATGTTAAATCAATTACATTTATATAATGCTTTCATGACCATAGCTGGGTCCCAAAGTGGTTTACAAGGCAACTCATTCACCCATTCACACACCAATGGCTGCCATTCAAGGTGCTAGCCACCAATGGGAGCAACTTAGGGTTCAGTGTCTTGCCCAAGGACACTTCAACATGTGGACAGGAGGAGCTGGGGATTGAACCCACAACCTTATGATTCACAGGCGAACCACCCTACCACCTGAGCCACAGCTGCCCAAACAAAGATGTAAACAGATATGTCTTGGAGGCTGTCCACTCGTGAACCATCCAACTAAAACCAAGTATAAACAGCATTTTGACTAATCATATCCCTCCCTGCTGGAATTATGATGCATGATAATCTTAGCATTTAAAGTGTTTTCCAAAGTATTGCAGTTAATGTACTGATCCCAGCATTTTAACAGAAAGTAAATAAGAATAAGATATTCCCCTACGAAAACTCTAATCCCATTAACAAGTAATATGTTTTGAATTTCAGCCCAACTCTGAGTTCAGCGAGCAGGATTTAATGGGACAAGTGAGTCTTTGCTTGAAGCCTATTAATTCATCACATTAATACATTTAGGTACTAAACCCGATTCCTGTCTCATTATGTATATGTGTGTGTAGCAACAACTTACAGCGTTGCAGCTCGTGTTTCCTCTCCGGGTACCGGTGTTCCCACTTGAGCTTGAGCTGCTTTGGCAGAGTTTTTATCAAAGATGGTTGTCATGGTCAGGGTCAGCTCCCCACAGGAAGGTAGGAAGGGTAATCCTGTTAGAGGTGTTATTATAACCTCTGACAGCTGCACACAGGACTGTGACCGTCTCTACTGCAACCATGTCAGCTGAGTCACCGAGCCCTGCATTTTGCTAAAGTGCATTTTTGGAGCCAAACTGTGCTCTTGTACATACTATCCTTTTCTGACATGACACGAGAAGATGGCAACCGTAGATGTCTATTGTGCAGTCTTTTAAATCCAATACGTCTTGTGTCTTCTGTGGACAAAGTATTCATTGTGAGACTTGTCAAAAATCAAGATACAGTCAGTTTATAACTCAGACGAGACATGCAGCAGAACAGTTGGATTTAGTTGAATAAAAACAAACTTCAAGAGAACAATTTCAGTGCTTTTTTTGTTGTTCTTTTTTTGCTGAAACTCTAGCTGTTGTAATCTGAATAGTAATTATGTTGACAGACAGTTTACTGCAGTGGATGGATGCCACAGAGATCTCATCAGCTTTTGCACAAGAGGTGTTTATACGACTACACGTAACGCTTCAGATACCTTCTGGAAATAACAGCTTGCCTGCAATGGGAGCTTAAAGCTACTTTGACAGTATCAACCTTCTGGGACTTTAGCACCGCCTGCTCGTTTAATGTTGAGTGACACATAAGGAGCAAAATAAAATTCATCATTTTTAGTGTGCTCTCATGAGCTGTGGAATTACAGCTAAATGCACTCTACTGACTCAGAGCTCCCAAACTGCCACATAAATTTGTATTAGAGGACAGAGTGGAATTGTAAATATTTATCAACAGTCCGATTTGGATGACTGTCTTGTAGCATGCCTATAGCAAATGCTTGTTTCTGACTAGTGTCCTAATCTAGAAAATAACAAACTAATTTAATAACTGCTAAAAATCATTGCTTACTTAAAAACAAGTCAGGAAAAATAAAATAAAATGACACTCAACAGTGTGAAGTATCTGTTTATTTGGATGCAAAGATGCTACAGGTCTGGGAAATTTGTTAAAATGAATAATTCAGATAAATAATAAAATTGTAAAATATTATTTCGAGCTGAGTATCCCTTGTAAAAATGAAGGCCAGTGTTTCTTTACTGTCTCTGAATCATCAGAG
Source organism: Pseudochromis fuscus (assembly GCA_900323345.1). Lineage (NCBI taxonomy): Eukaryota > Metazoa > Chordata > Actinopteri > Pseudochromidae > Pseudochromis > Pseudochromis fuscus. The sequence continues at coordinate 14,393 of OOFC01014417.1, forward strand.
TCAGCATTTGCTTGAGTAAATACTGAGCACAGACGTCTGTCTGCTTTCTGTTTTTGGATGAGCGCTGTTCATTCTTATAACTAATTAGTGTGCACCAGACTGCAGCAATGCAGCAACAGATACATGCATTTCTAGACTGACTGCTTATTGTCTTTATGAATGACATGAACCTGACACAAAGATACACTGCAAAGAGGCTTTATGAAAAGTGATTATCCATTAATGCTTCATTTAAGAGAAAGCATGTGTTTGTTAAGAATGGAGGGGAATGTTAATGGCTCTCACTCAGAATAAGTGATAAGTTGACTGAGTGGTAAGTCAATTTTACAGGCAAGCTGCCACCTCATTCACTCAGTGAAACTGCAGAATTCAATCAGGGGAAAGAATTTTAAGAGGCAAGGATGAGGTTTTAAAAACCAGAGTCTCTGCTTGCATTATAGTGTGAAAGGAGCTTTCTATTTCCCAGGAGAGATCTATAAAAAAAGAAAAGGCACACAGCTGCCAACTAAACGTAGCTGCAGAGCCACAGGCTGCAGTTAGCAGCTAAATACACATATGTAGATGTGAAGTCCAGATAGAATCTATAATGCGTCGGTGAGACTCATGAAGACTGACAGATCTACCAGCAGCGAACAGATTGTTTGATTTGCGAATATATCCATGTGGGGGTTTCATAGACAGATTCTGTGTGTGTCTCCGTGTGTGTTATTGTACATTTATTTCCAAATGGATGTGCCTATGTGGATACACAATCACTCTACATCTCTATCCAGTGCTTTAATAAATTGAGTGCTTATTCTGACTGCAGTGGGAGCTTTCCCTGGCTCGGATTGGGATAACAGATTGCCTTGGGCATTTGGACTAAAAGATTGTTATTAAATTCACATTTATAAAACTGATCTCTGTCTCACTTTGGATAGGCTGAGGCTCCCAACTATTGTAATGTACACTGAAGAGGTTAATATAAATGTTAATGCATTAACTGAAAATCATGCCAATCATGTTAATTTGTTGCTTAGCAACTGTGCTGTTGGGTTATGTTTACAAATTATACTGCTCAGCAAGGGATTTGTATTATACTTCACTCCTGGCTATTATCAATATGTTTAATTATCATGTTTAATTATTCTAAATCAGTGTTGTTTTTTCTCTTAATTCATGCACACAGTGTATGTTTACTTCCAATAAGCAGAAGGTCTAACTGGAATCTTCTGTGTGCAATAAATGGACAATAAAATACATTAAGAATAAAACAGCTGAGATTCTCCCAGTCCACAGGTCATCCAGTGATTTAGCTTGATGTAGCTGTTGATACTGTTAACACTTTGTGTGTGAGTTTGTGTGATGGATTAGACACACTGTTGCCTCAAACTATGGTTTTCTGTGATATTTTAGTCCAGATCGTGTCATGTTTTCTTTTGTCCTCCTGATATGTAATGTTGCCAATCTACTGTCTCCTGCCTGTTTCCCTTTGTCTGCATTGTAATACCCGAGCTTCACTGTTTGGGTTGTGTTTGCTTGATGTTTCTTTGATTGGGATTGCTTTTGTTTGAATTTGTTTCCTGGTGTATCTGCTTGACCACGGCGCCCCTTGTTACCCCTTATGATTAAATTCACCAACCCGCTCATCACCACCATCCATCACCACTGGGATTTGGGTCCAAGTTTGTGCTTCATCATTACTGTACAAACTGACCAGGGAGGCAGAGACTGTATGTACATAGGGAGTCATATGTAACAAGACACAGGTGGACGTATTAGGGGGAAGACAATCAGAAAAGTTGAAAATAAAAGGATATGATGTAAATCTGATCATATGACACACAGGAAAATAATCTTACGTATTTAAACAAGAAATGACAAGAAATCCAGAAGAACAAGGAAACAGGAAAACACAAACAGTAAAATACAGACATAGGGAAAATGAGAAACACATTGTAACAAAAGAGAAAACACCTGTGACCATGATTGTTTTTACTTTCAACACATATTTTTTTTAGAACAGTATTTGCAGTATTGCAACATAAATCACAACATGAACTGTGAGTATACCTAAACATTCATAATATCAATGGAAAATTCACTGATAGTTATTATGAGATAAAAGCAAAATAAGTCAGTGCCCATGCTGCTTCTTTACCTTGCATGTTGAACTATAAATATAAACACATGTATATTTTTAAAGTCCAGAATGAGTCACTGTGCTTTTGTCCTTACTTCCCAGTTCAACAGGATTAGCATGGTTCCCCTGAGCATAGCTCCATTCATTTCCAGTGGTAAGCACCTAGCTGTCCAACAGAAAACAGGCCAAGTGTGTGTCACCGTGTCTGCTCGGTGTTTTTGTCTCGCTGCCTCTTGTACGTCTTCAACACTGGGTCCACTATTTGTGTTTGTTCTAGTCCACTGACACTGAGCATTTCTTCACACTGAACACTGCTGTTTGAGAGAATCATGTCTGCTGGGACACAGAAGAGTCAATGACCTGCGACATGATTCAGAGGATGTGCATCAGAGTGCTGTTACATCAACAACTGGGACAAGACATGCTACCAGGCTACAGTGACTTAACCTACAGTCAGGGGTCTTATTTTAGCCGAGTTCAAGACTGGTGAAAAATAATAACAGTGAATACTACTATTAATAATATTAATAATAACAACAGGTGTTTTAAGATGGGAGAAAGTGATGTGCAAGGCAGTGAATACACATCCTCAAGTGATATAACAATAATCCCAATGCTCCTGCAGTCTAACTCACCATATGTAGCTTACATGTGCTGAGCCCATGTGGTGTCTTTTCCACTCTGACTGGTTGAAATTAGGGCTGTCAAAATGAATGCATTAATGTGGATTAATCCATCATCATGACTAATCTGAGTAATAATTTTAACGCAATTAAAATACCACATTAACACCGAGCATACATTAGTATATACTGCTAGCACTTCGGCTCACACATCACCCAGCTTGCAACAAACCACACTCATGCAAAATGAAACGCGATTAATATAGATTAATCGTGATATCTAATCGTGATTAATCGAAATTAATCCACAGCAACCCTGTGATTAATCTGATTAAAAATTTTAATCGTTTGACAGCACTAGTTGAAATATTTGAAATAGCAGCCTGGATGAAATCGTCCATGATGGGTGAATTCTGACTTGCAGAGATTGATAACTGAGCTGCTTGACCTTTTTATCTCAAAACATTCCCATTAATTATATGATAACCCATCTTCCAAACTGTGTGTTTACAATGCTTTTTTTGTCATTCTTTTAAGCCTATTGAACATCTCCTCGTTCTAAATCTTAACACCTGAAATAAAGCTGGTTTTCTCAGTCAGGATAACAGGATGATAGCTGCCCTTGCCTTGGTAACTTGTTCAAATCTGAGAATCTTTGGCAAAACTTTGTTTATATGAATTTGCTGTATCCACAGTAAAATATAGCATGTGGTAGCATAAACAGGGATTAATAAAATATAAGCTGTTTAACATATGTAAGTGTTGCAGTACATTTGTAAAGAAACTTTGTTCTCTCATCCTTGACTTTATTCCCTCTCGCCAATGTAGAAATGAAATAAAAGTGCAGCGAGGCTGTTTCCAGTCTGTGAGAGAAAGATAACATTACTTCTCACTGGTTTTTACTGTGCAGTGTGGGAATATTTTAGGAAGCTGAACTTCCAGTGAACTGGAACAATTTTTTGGCACTGGGACACCCTTGAATATGTCAGACTCCCCGGACAATTCACAACCTCCAGAAGTAGTCTGAGACACATCCCGCATGACTTCTACTTCCCCATGATTTCTTGAACTGCTGAGACACAGAGGCGATGAACAGACGCTGTATAAAAGACTGCCTGTCAGCTTAAAGAGCCACTGGTGGGTTCAGACGGGCCCTGTGTCTTCCTTACAGCATGTGAACAGTCACAACAACCGATCTACACATCCCCTCAACTGTGGACTGCACCACCCTGAATCACAACCACTTTCTTCTGACCCCCCTGTGTTGGAAATGGACCAGGGGGGATGATCGTGACAGTGCTGTGATGGGAGAGGAGAGTGAAAGGGAGGGAGGGAGGCAGGGGATAACGGGGGAAGATTTAACTGATAGAAAAGAGGGAGTCAGGTGCATGTTGAAAATAGAGAATTTATCTGCGGGAGGGAGCAGTGTTTGCATGGTAATCCGGCAGAGCTGCTAGAACGTGGCTCAGCTTCAGAAAATCCTCTGTCTCTTCTGTAAGAGATTGCTGCAGGCCAGGCAAGCTACCAACAAGGCCTTGGGAGATAAAAAATGTGACTGTGTGTTCAAGCCCATGTTTTATACATACCTAAGTGCATAGTGAGTGTGTGCTTTTTTTGTGTAAATGCACACGTGTGCTAGTTGTGTGCGTAAGAGACGGCATCCAGACAGGAAATTGTTGCTCATATCAGCGGCCAGCCAGTAGCTTTTTGGTGAAGGAGGAGGGCAGGGTGAGGGAGGGAGGGAGGTGATGCATGGTTGCTTTGCTGTCCCCTTAGCCCCTGAATTCTGGCAGCCCATCAGAGGCGAGCAGATAAGGCCTCACACATGCTTCATGTTTGGTGAACTGGCAGCGAGCTGTTCAGAGACAGATGCTGTGGCCCGATGGGAGGAGTGGACATCGCACTTTCCATCTCCTGTCATTCTCTATTTCCTACGGCAGGATGCTGATTTACACTGGAGTAGCAGCATCTAATTTGTATGAATAATGCACCTCTCCCTTTTTTTCCTATCAGTACCCCCTCTGCGCTTTCATTCTAACAAATACTGCGCAGGAAAAAGAAATTACAACAGCAGCGAGGTTAAGTCACAACTGTAGTCCAGGACAACAAAATGAATGTGCTCCAGACTCGCTGCCATTAAAACTAATGACTTTAATTAGTTGGTTTTAATGGTGAAAGTGTAGCGCCATCCATTTTGTAACAAAAGCTAGAAATAATGAATGGTTTTAAAAAAAAAAAACAAAAACGCCAAAATTCCAAGTATTGTGTTATAAATGGGACATTTTGCATTATCAGAAATCACTTGGTCCTTGCTGAGAAGAACCACAACCTTTCTGATTTCATGCTGTGCTCTCAAGATAACATTCTCATACCAATTATAAGCAAGCACAATCTTTTTTTCTCCTCCATTATTCAGAAAGTCACCCTCCCATCTGTAAATGTCACACATTACCTTTCAGAAAGTATTTTCTACATTTTATTCGGTTGAAGCCTGAATTTAAAAAAAGCAACTGCACATCTTCATTCAAAGATTTCCAATCATAATTATATTAATATATTATTTGATTTAGAAATGAAAAAAAAAGAATGAAAAGCAGAAATGTTCTGTTATTAAAAATTCTGAGCCGATGTCGGTTAAATCCGAATTACCACTAATCATCTGAATCATCTGTAGAGATTTCAAATGATAAGAGAGGGAGAAAATTACAAATGTTAGTCAACCAGACATAAACGAACTGATATCTGTACAGTCCACTGAAGTATACAAGGTTTAAAGTATAAAATAAGCATACTACTAAGAGTATACAAGTATTTGCAGAGGGGCAGGGTGTGTGAATAAATGTATATACACACACATTATGAGTATCACACACATCTTTCTGAAATCAGAGGGTATTCACAAAAAGATTACAGTTTATTTTTAAAGTATTGGCATCATTACAGCCTCAGAAATGACCACAGACTGACCCTGTGTTTAGTTCCTGGTAGGTTGGTGGACTGGTTAGCCATGCATTCCCATCAATACAAATGTTTGTGGGTGGCGAGCCAGTGGAGGGATTACATGTTTTTTTTTTCTCTGCACCCGTTGGCTGGTGGGTCGGGTGACTGCTTGGGAGGTGGAGGAGGGTTGCGTTACAGTCGACCAGTGAAGCCTTCCTCTGGCACATGAAATGAAGCAGCTGCTGAAACCATGTTTATCAGAGGAGATGCACGGGGTGTGTGTCCGGAGCTCCACTCCGAGCCAACACAGTGAACAGTGGCAGCACATGGGAAGCTGGACATTTAAATTGAGCAAAATCTTTCTTAGCAGAGTCTCTGAGAAAGCATTCGGAGGTTTACAAACCAAGCGCGCCTCTGTGATAACTGTGTTTGTTTTGTGCAGTCTTCATATTCAGAGGAGAATGTGAAATACTCATATCACATTTTTGAAAAAGTGCATATTTTTTCCACTGACTGACAATAAAAAAAATACTAAATGCTATTTATTATGCCTTCAGTGTCCCATCACAAATCTATGGGCCTTGAAGTTAATAGAACAGAAACACTCTAAGCTGTCCATTCACATATTGGTTCCATCTTTAGACACAGATTGGTTTTTTTTTTTTTTTTTTTTTTACCCTTTT
>OOFC01014418.1:4425-16368 GCA_900323345.1 Pseudochromis fuscus
TGGGAGGTATAATGCTGGTTTAGTGGTGCAGCAGTGAGATTATACAGCAGCAGAACGTGCACACATACACACTGTAATAATACCCCTGACCTCCATTTACACACAGGCTCCCAGTCTGTCTTCATCTCCGAATAATAAAGTTATTAAATCCTTAGATTAAAGTGTGACTCTCAGAGGATGGTCTCCTCCACTCGGCTGCTGTGCTGTGACATCTTCACTAATTCTGCTGCTTTGTTTTCCTCTCTGAAAACTCACTCAGTGTTTGTGTCTCTGCTCGAGTCGGCGGCGGCTGAGAAACGCGCCTCTTCCCGTGTTAATAAGGATTTCCATGTTGTTTGTTGGGTAAGTTAATGAGACGGTGAAGTAGCCATCTGTTTCCATGTGGTTCATTAATGTAATGATTATATGACGGTGGGTCCACAACAGTCCTTACAGGGGACTCAGCAGACCTGCTCTGAGATACCTGGACTGTAAAGAAATAATAAAATACTCAGAAGATACAGTAATTTTCCACAATTAAAATATAGTTTGGAGCTTTAATTTGACAGGAAATCTTGTGTAAATGTAATGTTTAATGAGGAATATTTACCTGTGTAGATGTTTGTGCTGTAAAATTATAAATATAATGAAATAATTATGTTTAAAATACTTATAGTTACATAATTACACAAATACCTGTCTGTTAAAACTGTCAAATTACACACCTAATGCTTTTAAATGTCATTAATTGTGTGAAATTTTAGAAATGTACTGACCATATTAAACTTCAATTAGCATTTGTGCTACTTATAGAAAAAAATGCGATGAATGTATTTCACAGTTGGGTTTTTTTATAGAAACTTTATGGTTAATACCAGTGTTATTTTACATTACACATTTGGATTCACAGTCTATGTCATATTATTAATTCTTCTGTATATTTTAAACTGTCAGGAAAAATCTGAAACTAACATAACAGGGTTTTTACAGTGAGGATTAATTTAGTTTGTGACTCATAACAGCGACGATGACGTATTTTTTTTCAATCAGTTGACCCTCATTAACCCAGAGTTTCTACTGCAACTGTAAAAATAAATGTTTCCTGTATGTAAAGTCACATATAATAATTCTATATATATATGTGTGTGTCTGTGTGTGATGACTCATGGATGTTTGTGCGTGACGAGCAGCAGTGAGAGTTGGGATCAAAGTGACCTCTGCTGTCAGAGTAAAGGTCTGACCGCCACCTCCTGTGGTTAATGTGATACCTGACATTGATCTCTGCTCCACAGTCTGTATAAAAAGGCACAGCAGGGGCCCCTCCTGTCCATTACTGCTCCAGAGACGCTCGCAGCAGCTTCACAAACGTGACTGAAGGCAAATAAAAGGCAGACGGTGGCTGGTACGAGTGCACAGGCTGCTGCTGCTGCTACAGGTCGGCGGTGGGAGCGTTAAAGGGCCACTGCACCAAATCTATATGTACAAATTTAGTTAGGTTGATGTTGGTGAGTCAGATTTACCTGTTACTGGACCTTACTGTTGCCCTCTTCTGGTGAAATAGCAACACTTTCTTGTTATTAAAGCATTTGTGCCCGTTGTAAGAGATGGGGATGTCCTCTTCCTCTGATATTACCTAAAATGTAATCCTTGGGTACCCTCTTTTTCCCCCAAAAAATGTACTGAGATCTGTTTTATATACATAAAATATAATTAAACGTGCTAGTGAAATGCCGTGGTGCATGTAATGTACAAGACAGTTTCAACAATATAAACTTATTTCAGTTCAAGTTACTTTTTGGGGCAATTTGCTTCTTTATTACCTCGAACAAGGACATCATGTTACAGCCTGCACTGGACTGTTTGTTTGTTCATCTTTTAACAACATTACGAAATGATCTTGATTAAAAAAAGGAAAAGTAAAGATAGAGTATGACCAAAAAAACAAGCGATTGTATTTTGGGAAAGATCCTGTATGTAAAAAGAAATCCTGAAAATCTCTTTCTCCCTTTATGTTTTAACAAGCTAATGTCACTATTTCACCACAAGAGGGCAGCAGTGTTTAGTCTGTAGCATTAGTACAGCTTGTGCTCTCTGGGTGCTTTCTTGTTCTTTATTGATTAGGAACAACTACAGAAAAATTCCTGCATGGAGTCAGGCTGTTGCTGTTTATTTACTATTCAAATATTTAAATATATTTGTGGGGTGAAAAGTTCATATTCGAACTGTAATCACCTGTCGGGACAGTAGACTGCAGTGTCTGTATCAGACCATTTGAAGTAGTTTCTGCTGAGGCTACAACTGATGATGATTCTGATCAATTCACTTAATCTTTATTGAAGTGACCGGTTGATTAATCGGATCATGAATGGCTTTAAAATCATCATCTATCGGCTAACACAAAGACAAACAACCATTCACACTCCCACTCCCTATGGTCAGTTCAGACTAATCCTAACAAGTAATTCATCTAACAAGCATGTTATTGGACTGTGGGAGGAAACCTGAGCCCAACCCGAGATTCAAACCACAAACCTTCTTGGTGTGAGGTGCAAGTGCTGATCAGTGGCTACTGATAAAAGTTAATCGGTATCGGTCACTGTTTATTGTTTACTTGGTGCTGAACGCTGCTGCACACGTGCAACTCTCTGCAGAGACAGGAAGATATGAAGATCCCTCACTCCATTTAAAAAAACACGTCTGGTGACAATAGACGACAGTTAAATTTGTTGGAAACTATCTTTATTATGTGGCGATAATGTTGACTTATCGATGCACCACTAGTTTCTGTGGCGTTAATTTATTCTCAAAGGTGGTGCAGGGGGCTACATCTGGTAAAAGAGCAGAAGAGTATCCGAGGTTGGAAAAGCATCGACGATTTCGTGCGTAGACATGGAGGTCTGTGGTTATGATAACAATGCTCAACCATCCACTTGCAAGGGTGCAAAAGATATTCAAATGCAGTGGGCGGAGTTAAGAAGTTTAGCTGGTCAAGCTACATGTTGTGTAATGCAGTTATTATCATGTGCACTGATGACTGTGATGAAATGTAGTGAGGAATCTACTTTAAGCCATTCAGAGTTAGAGGACCAAAAGGCCCTCTCCGTCTTATCTGAGGAACTGTCTTTGTTTCTGCTGAAAGTTTCTCGCTGCATTTCAGAGAAAACCTCTGATAAAAGAAACTTAGTGAAGAAGTTTTAAAAAAAGGACTCCCAGCGGGAAGATAAGATCCTTTTGTGAGTTCTAAAACCGTTCACGGCAACAACAGATTAACACCAAATCAACCAAACAGTTTAAACACAGCTCTGGATTCAGCAGGAGCGGCGGCGGCGGCGGCGCTCACCTCGTCTTTCTTCAGACAATATGAACGTGTCTCTCCACCTGATCCATCTGCCTTCATCCTCACACTCCCACGCTGCTCCCAAGGTTAACATCTGAGGTAAATATGCAAACCTTGGCGTCCAAAACAGTGAAGAAGACGTCCATCAATGTGCTGCTAGAACACAGTGTAACAAAGGGATTTGGAGAGTTAATCTGCATTCAAGCCTGCACTGGGAAAATGGAGCGTTTTAAGCCTTTTGTTTTGATTTGTGGTTTTCTGGTGATTTTAATTAGCAGCACTTTTCAAAAGGAAAATGTCGCTCTTACAGGCCAGTTGTGCACGAATCACATCCAAAGCAGGACGTAAGGAAATGCTGAATGAAGAAGCACCTTTTGAAGCTGTTAAATCCGCGGCTTCCCTCAGCGTTTGTGCGCGTCGCTCGCTGCCTGCTTATCCCATATTTTTAAGAACCATCGTTTTCCACCTTTTGACACGTCCTACAACAAATCAGAGTGTGTGTGTTTCTGTGTTTGTGCCTAGAGACTGTGTGCATATAAGCTATTTATGCTGGAGTGTGTTTGATTATATTCGATAGAGCACCGTAACAATTTGCAGCTTCACTCTGGAAGTACCTGTCAGGCTTAGATAAGCATTTTTAAAAAAAAGAAGAAGAAGCGAGGGAGGAAAATACCTGGGGAGTGAACGACATGGAGAGGAGGAATAATAGAGACAAACTGCAGGTAGCATCATTTAGAGATCAATGAGAGTGGATGGATGGAAATGGATGTTTTAATATCTGTGATGTGTGAGAACAGAGTGAGGTACAAACATCAATCCTGTCCGACATCTGTGGAAATTACCGTATTTCCTCCAATCGATCACGAATATGAGCCAGAAACAACAAGGGTCGATCAAATCCTGCTGTATGTCGTATAATGTGCTGTAATGTGCAGTTACTCATGTCACATTTCTGAAACTTAAATATGAAGAAATACAACAAAAAAATGCTGATGTACCACACTATTGTGCTATTTCAGTCACTGGGTGGATCACTAGGTCATCACCGTTGCCTGCCGATGTTTCACAATAAAAGCCCTGCGACGTGCAGCCTGGGAACCTACTAAAAACCGCTCATCACTTTGGGTCCGATCATAATCTTCCAACAACCCTTCACTTCACACTTTGTATGTCCCACAGCTCTCTGAGCTTTTCCTCTGGCGCCCTCATGTGGTCGATGATGGACAGAAAGTGAAGAGGTGTGCAAAACCGAGAATAACTGATTTTGAGCCTGATAAGTTTTTTCACATAAATGTGCATTTTTTTGTCACGTAGTTATCCCTTTAATTTCAGAGAGTTGAGTAAAGTTATTAAGTAAATTAACATTTTTAATCACATAAAATATTAAGGATTTTGTTTCCTTGGAAATGGCCTCTCTAGAAGTTGATCTAGCTATCCAATCAGCTAAACATAAATCCAGAAACTCCACAGACTCATGAAGACGTTACAGTGAAGTTTACTGAACCGATTTGGTGAAACTGTAACAATTCAGAAAAGCAGAGAAAATACAGATCAATATGTGCGGAAAAATAACAGATTACAACTGGCACATCTACATATACATAGCAACAGGTTGTAGCCGTTTGCTTAACGATTAGCATCGCAATTAGCATATAGTTTTACCCACCTCAAGTGCACCAAAACATCTGTATTGCTAGATGCACGGCATCAAGCTAGGCTAATATGTAGAGTATCTAATTGTTTTACCATGTAACACTTACAGACGAGGCTTTAACAAACAACAAACGAAGAAAGCGAGAGAGTGGAGCTGTCATGTACCGCAGTGAAACCATAGCAACAACATAGAAACCACTTCCTGTCTGAATTCTTCTTCTACTATCTTAAACATGAACTAAAAACGAACTAAACGAACGAGCTAAAACAACCACTAGATGGCATAGTTTGACAACCAACAAACATTATTCACAGCGAACATAACATTCCTTGTAACACATTTGTAGGGTTGTATTTTTGTTTTTTGAAAATTCACAATTTTAATCTCGGATATTGAGAGATTTTTCTTGCAACATGACTCCTTCACTGCCTTCCTAAGTTACCTTTATGTGTCCTAGTTGTTTGTAAACCTGCGCTGAAGGCAATACACTGTTGTAAAAAGCATGAATACATTTGATGAAACAAATGCTGGAAATAGTGTGAGAGGAGAAGTGTTGTGTTGGTTCTGATTCCTCTCAAAACTCTCTGAGAAATCCAGAGCCTTCCTCCAATAAAAGTCTCAAACCAATGCTACTCCCAGAATTATTATCACCTTATCAGCTACAAATTATTGAAATTACGACATTATAGAAGCTGCTGATGTTTTGTAATTAATTAAAAAAAGTACCTTTTACACCCATTTTCAGTTCTGTTACAACAATGTGGCCTTGAACAGATCAGCAGCATCAGACGACCGCTGCAGGTTTTCTCATCACTCAGTCACTGGTTCGTTTGGAGGTAAACAAAAAGCTGCAAACCTTCATTTGTCCTTGTTGTCATCATAAGTTTGTTGCACAATTGTGTGTCCTTACTTCTTCACACACACACACACACACACACTCCTGGCTGTCAAATGTCAGCCGCTACGGCAGAGCGACACACTGTGTGGAGGCTTCACAGAGAGAGATGATTGCTTGTGTTATCAGTGTTGAAACAGACAAATCAATCCCGCCCTGACAACCAGACAATTAGCCGCTTTATTAGCCTGCTTGTAGACCAGCTCATGTGGAGGGGGGAGTCAAGTACCCGCAAATAAATGTTCCAGCGCGCGGCGGCGAGGAGAGCGAGGACACGGCGAAGTGTGTGTTTAATATGGAGAGCGGGGACAGGGGTGAAGATTGATTGGGCTGATTAAAACTGTGAATTACAGAGAGGATCAGAGCTCTCGCTGCATATCTCACTTGTTGACCGTAATGAGTGCTGCCCTTTACTCCCACAGTGGAAACACACACACACATGCAGAAATACACACACGTGCAGGAACACACAGATTTATGCATGTTTTTTTTTCATGGCAGCAGGTTCAATTCTCACAATAATCATTTTAAATTTGAAGCAGAATCTGAATCAGTCGCCTGGAACAGACATTTTGTAAACTGCACTGCTGTTCAGGTATTCTTGCTGTCTGACCAAACACTGGACAAACAGGATTCATGGTAATCTATTCAACCTGATAGAACTTTATTGACATCATGTGTTAACACTATAGACTGCACATAAAAGATGGATGTAGCTGGGTCTCAAAAGTGAAGCCACTGTGTAAGTGCAATACTCATGATGGCCACTAGATGCTGGCTCCACCTGACTTCCATTCAAAAATCCTCATTTTCAAACCTGAAATATTCAGTCAATACATTTTCTCCACAAGTCCTTCTGATGTCATTAGATAAAGTCTCCTCCTCAGTGACCTCGTGGTCCATCTGAAAATCATTTCATCATTAAGGAGATATTAGACTAAGAGAAGGGGAAGATTTAGGGGCGGGGTTAGTTTGATTGACAGCTCTGATCTCCAGTGATTTACAGGTGCTCTGGAGGCTCATTACCAGATGAACTACAGTCTCATACATACTGGACAGTGTCCTTGGGTTCAAGTGTTGGACCCGCCTCCCCACTCCCCCCGTTCATATCCAAATATGGTCACTTCTGGCTCCAAAAAAAACCAACATGGCCACGTTCAAATGTCGAACTCCCAGTTTCACAAACCGATGTGTACAGTCAATGTGTATGACTTAATTACCTACAAAAAATTACAAGAAAAGTGTGATCAACCCCCAGGTTTGAGGTTTGTTTCAGAACATTTTCACCGCCGCTTTTTCTGGTCTTGAAATTAAAAAAAAATTGTTTTTTTAAAATTGTACCTACAATGATCTTAATAAACATTTGCATCAAATATCAACCTTCTCTACTGGTGGTTCATTCATAATGAACGAGGAGTTTCCACTATCTGGATCGCTCATGATGGCTCCACAAAGCATGAGAGATTCAAATGAAGCAGTTCATATCTAAACGGGCTTTTATTGTGAAACACTTGCAGCAAAGATCCACCCAATACTGACAGACACCAGGTGTTTATCCACCCTTTTCCAGCTCTGTATTTGGGGGACCGGACTCGACCAGGAGTGTGTGTTTTTGGTAGACTTCTGGGTGTCCTCTGACTTGTGAAACCAAACGGGTTGTGGGTGTTCAGGTCAATTACTGTGTGTGTGTGAAGGAGCTGGAAAAAAACTGAAGTGCAGCATCCATAAATCTTTGAGGACCAACCGGCAGCGGCATAAACACAAGCTGCGAGCATCCTCGAGTCTGCTGAGCAAATACAAAGGCGAGATTATTGGTCTGATGGTTCAGACTGTGTGTGTGTGTGTGTGTGTGTGTGTGTGTGTGTAGCACCAGCCAATGATTCCCTCCCCCTTCCTTCCACAATTGTGTATAGGTTAACTCAGCTGGACCAGAGAGGGAGGCATCAGGGGATGGATGAGGATTATTTGGTGGTTCCACAAACACACACACAAAACAAAAAAGCACGCACAAAAACACACACACACACACGTAAAATCAATAGGGGTAAGAGGAGCATCACCCTGAAGACTGATTGTTTCCAGCCCAGATGCAGAAGGAGAGAAAATAGCTTTCTTATTGAATCAACACCAACCTGCTGCTCCCTTATCACACACACTGTATTCTACCTCACAAACACACACACACACACACACATATAAACCTGTGCGCATGACTGTGTGTGTGTGGAGAAATTATCAATCAAAAGCATCAGACACAATCTAATGAGCCTGAAGCCAAACGCTGGCTGTTTCCTCCTCCCAGTCCGTCTCCGTTACTCCCTGGGCTCCGTGTGCAGCAGTTTATCCGACAAAACTAACCACCGTCACAATCTCGTTTATTCTGCCTCGTCAGAGCTTCACACTCGTCAGAAAACACTTCCTCGTGGTTTCAAAGTTTGTTTGTTTGTTGTTGTGTTTTTTTCCACACGGCTGGTTGGAAACTCGGAGGTCATTAAAGTTCATGAGTTCGTCGTTCGTTGGCGTCTGTCCACCAGGTGTTCTGGTTTTGTAAAGGATACAGAAAGAGCGAAGAGGAGGCTGAACGGTGGAGTTGGTCATTACATTGGAGTTTTGATGGACACGAAATTAAACGTTGCACGGACAGCGAGTCACCTGTGGCTTCTCTCCACAATCAGAGAACTGTGACTTATTCAATCAGTGAAATTACAGTTTACCTTAATGTGGCAGGAGGCTCGTTGTTATCAGCCGGAGAGTGGTGATGATGAACACTGTGGGCCAAGGTTAAACACTAAGCCTGTAGGTTTAAAGACAACATCGGGCGTCAGGTGCTGAAGGGTACAGACCTCTGTTTAAGACCGGCTTGTATTAGAGTCAGGCCTTTAATCCTGGTTTTGTTTGTTTGATCAGAAGAATTGTTCATGTTTTACTACTTTGTATTTAGACTGGAAGTGAAGCAGCTTAAAATGTTAAAAGCATGCTGCAAATACAACCAAGAGTTCTTCAAAGTAGAGCTGTCAAAACTAACACCTTAACACGTCAATCAAACTAACCACACCCCTAAATCTTCCTCTTCTCTCAGCCTAATATCTAATCTCTATATGTGTTTATAGAAATGGACAAACAAGTGTGACGTCACCCATTGGTTTGTAGATTTTGGAGGCAGTTTTTTTAGGAGAACCATCTGGTGGACATTGGTGGTATTGCACTTTTCCACACTTCTGCATTGGCTTAATTTTTGAGCCTTTTTGCTTTGACCATTTCTATAAGTCTGTGATATAACCCCACCTCACCACAACAAAAAACAATCATCCAATCAGAGGGCTGGATGTGTTCAGCAGAGCCAGAGCATTTTGGAGCGAGCATCTAGTGGCTGTCGGAGTTATTGCACTTTTTTTCCACTTGCACATTGGCGTCACTTTTGAGACCAAATCCATCTTTTTAAATACAGCCTGAGTCCGACTTCCTCCTCAGTCTGAAACAGTGATGTTAAAAGTTGGTGGTTAACTTTTAAAAACATCTCTTTCCACTACAAATGTTTATCTGATTTATCAAAGGAGGCTCCACTGATGGGATATCAGAGGAAAACAAGTTTGATGAAGAACCATTTCGCTTTAACAAGAGGCTGAAATGGCCTGCAGGGGCAGCTGAGAGAAATGTGTGGAGATGAAAGCCTCTACTTCCTTCACACCTGTCTATCTGTGTGTACCTGTGTGTGTGTGTGTGTGTGTGTGTGTTGTCAGTGTTTGTCTACCTTCTCACCTGTGGGAAGGAAGTTTTGTTTTTTTTCTGCGAGCATCCTTCATGTTCTCTTTAGCTGCGTACCCCGGAGAGAAGAGTTGAAAGAGAAGCTGAGAAGAAAAAGAAAGTCGAGTTCATTTAGTAAACAGCTTCATTTCTGTTGCTTCCATTTTTTTTATCATAATCTCAGACTTTTACCTACATTTGCATTCATATATTCAGCTGTGCAGACAAACAGCGCACACACACACACACACACACACACACACACACAGAAACACACGTGCCCACAAGATCAAAACCCAGTTTGGAACGACTCCAATGGGATGTGCTGAGATTAAAGGGGATTAAAAGTCATGGAGCCCGGCAGCAGTGAGGGAGGAGAGAGTCGTTCCCAAGGTAACAGCGCTCGCAGCTTCCCTTCACCTGACACACTTAATCTGCTGCTCTGCATCAACACTGTAAACTTCTTCTTTTGTAACACCGTCTGTTACCAAAACACTTCACTCGGCCCACACACACACTTCTCTGCTACTTTAGGGTCGCTGCTCCGTCCGTCCACTCGTCCATCCAAGACACACATCACATGATCATCAATCCAAATCAGAAAACTTTATTGATCCCCGAGGGGAAATTGGGTCAACTGCAGTTTTGCGTCATCGTAGACTATAGAAGAAGAAGAGTGAAGTCGAGTTTCATACACATTGGGCAGTGATCTCGGGTTCAAGGGTTAGACCCGCCTCCTCTCTCATCCCTTCATATCCAAATATGGTCATTTCTGGCTCCAAACAACCAACATGGTGATGTTCAAATGCTGATGTCTTGGCTTCAAAACAGGAGTCCACAAACCAACAGGTGACGTCAGGCTTGCTTCGTCCATTTCTCATATTTTCCTCTTCAGTAGGAAAATAAGAGACACAAAACAACTGCAAAGAAACACAAAACAACCACAACAAGAAGGAGAACTACAGAGACAGAAAACAACCACAAAGACATACAAAATTTACAATAAAAAAGAGACACAAAAAGACCTCAGAGACAAAAGCACCACAAGACAAAGAGCGACAAAGAGACAAAATGAAACAAAAGAGACAGAACCACAGACAAACACACAAAAGAACTTATCAAAGATGCAAAACAACTAAAAAGAGACAAAATAACCACAAAGATGCACAAAATAACCACAAACAGACACAACATAACTAGAAAGAGGCACAAAACAACTGCAACAACACATGACGACCACAAAAAGACAGAACACATGGACCTTGTTGATTGTCTTTTCCTCTGTGCCTTTATTAGTTTCACCTTTTGTGTTTATAGTCTTGTGTCTCCCTCTGTCTCCTGCTGGTCTTCTGATGTCCGTGTGGTAAACCCTGCACTTGGTTTTTGTTTTTATTATTATTATTATACATTTATTTTTGGAGGAGGGGCTTTTGATCTGAGCTGCTTGTGATTTGCAATGATTTAGTTTTATATTATTGTTTTCCTTCGTTTTTTTTTAACTTATCTGACTGAATGTTGTGCATTTGGGTCCTGCCTCCTTCCTCTTTTTACACAAGAAGACACAGAACGACCACAAAGAGACACAGAATCCGTCCATTAGGAGGTTTTGCAGAGGCAGCAGACTCAGCGGGTCGGCCCAGCTCCTCCTGAGGCGTTTCCCTGACCACATGAGATATCTGATCTGTAGCGGTGCACCAACAGCAGCACCACAGTCATTAACCTTCTTCAGGAACACCTCAGCCTCAGCTGGTTTGTAGAGGCAGCAGGTGGAGGACAGATGTCCTCAGTGTGGACATACTCACAGAGTGACAGAGACCTGAACCCTGGACATTTGGATTAGGAGCAGAAAGTTAGTCTGTGTGTGAGTCTGTGTGTGAGTCTGTGTGTGAGTCTGTGTGTGAGTCTGTGTGTGAGTCTGTGTGAGAGTCTGTGTGTGAGTCTGTGTGTGAGTCTGTGTGTGTGTGTCTGTGTGTGAGTCTGTGTGTGAGTCTGTGTGAGAGTCTGTGTGTGAGTCTGTGTGTGAGTCTGTGTGTGTGTCTGTGTGTGAGTCTGTGTGAGAGTCTGTGTGTGAGTCTGTGTGTGTGTCTGTGTGTGAGTCTGTATGAGAGTCTGTGTGTGAGTCTGTGTGTGTGTGTGTGAGTGTGTGTGTGTGTGTGTGTGTGTGAGTCAGTGAGTCAGTGTGTGTGTCTGTGTGAGTGAGTGAGTGAGTCAGTGTGTGTGTGTGTGTGTGTCACGGATAATTGAGTTTGGATGCACACTGAGTCTGATAGCATCAATAAAGCAGCAGAGCAGCGGTGCAGCAGCAGCAGCAGACCTCCCCGGGAGCTGGGCTCC
>OOFC01014419.1:0-12285 GCA_900323345.1 Pseudochromis fuscus
GGGGGGGTAAGTAAAGTCCGAACCCCCTCTCCTATATGACTACTATGAAAGCCTGTAAGGTCAGAGCAGTGTGTCTGCAGTGTGCTGGAATGCAACCAGGGATAGAGAGGGAGGTAAACTGTTTACATGCCTTTTATATGTGACACCAATACAGTTTTCAAGTAGGCTGCAATAAAACTAATGAAGACATTGTCTTTTTAGGGGTAAGGGTGGAAGTAAAGTTTTAATTCAAAGCATATTAACATCGCTTGGATTGAGGTTAACCAGCAGCCTCATGGTGAAAGATCTGAACACAAAAGTTAATCATCTTTCAATGGACATTTTGTGCTGCTGGTGCTTATTTTACACTCACTCAACCCAAACGGATTTTCTCCGTCTACATATTTACAATGAGATTTTCAAACCCCCACAGCACGTTTATCCTCTGTGGTGGCACTGTACTCCAATGATAATGTGTTCAACTTTCCTCTACTTTAGTTGTCAGGCACGGTAGGCCATTACAGACTCAGAGTTGGAAGAACTTAGCACGGATACTTTACTTTTGCAGACTAAAGTTCATAAAACGGGACAAGTCAGGAGGAGCTCCACAGACCCACTTTCCTTTCTCTCCTGACTAGCGGCTATAAGCTGCAAAGTGGAAGTGCCCCACTCGGAAATCGTCGCGTTAAAGTGACAGCCGTCTTCCCTTGTTTAATTCTTCCCATCTCCTACTAAAGAAAAATCTCAGGAAATAGTTGCAGGCCTCGATAAAAGTAGGAGACCCGGGGTTTACGGGGTTCCCGAGATCTGGCCTCCCGTCTTTCTCTCGCCGTGTTTTCGGATGAGCAAGAAGGGGGAGAAATCAAAGCACATTTTTACTAGAGTTTTTTTTAAGCGCTACTGACCTGAATAAACTGGATAGTCAGGGCTGATTTCCCGACGCCACCGCCTCCGACCACAACCAGCCGATACTTCTCCTGCACCGAGCCGTCCTTCCAGCCTGCCATCGAGGACTCTTCGCTGCGCTCTCCGCCGCCGCCGCCGCTGCCGAAACACCAGTGAGCAGCAAACACCCACTTTTCCCCCTGTAAACTGTGAAGAGGCCCTGCAGTGAAGACACCGGGACGCAGAGGGGAGAGAGAGCCCGGTGTGTGTGCCGAAATGACTCGTCGGTGTAGTCCGTTAGGTGGAGGAGATGGATAGAGAGAGAGAGAGAGAGGGATCCCGGAGCTACGGCCGCCTGTCCATACGCCTGACCGACCGTGTTTCAGCCTCGACAACACTGCGCTGCTCAAGATGTGGAGCCGATAGTAGGAGTAATCAGCCAGGCCAGTACTAATGTCTGGCGCTAGGGGCCCTTCTACAGGCTGTTTGTGACTGCCTCAACACCCCCCTACACACACACACACACACACACACTCACACCACTCTGCAGCTCTAACATCATGCACCCCTGCAGTCACATTCCTGTCCCCAAACACAGTCCTCATGTCTGCTCCACAGTAATTATAACCCATTGTGTAGCGATAATAAACGTGTCCTGCAGTGATCGTCATAATGCAAACATTCAGCAGTGTAAACTGTGTGTTTTTGAAGTATGAGTCTTTCTTAAAGTTTTATTTCTCAGCCAAAAAAATCAACCTCACCTCATCAAAATGTCAATCATTTTGGGACTCATCAGTAACATCCATAACGTCAGTAATCACAAAGATTTGTGTAAATATTAAGAAAGTTACATTCATTCGTTTAATCTAATGTTAATAGTTATAATTAAGGATTTCAAAATTATGTTCAGTATAGTAGGCTATATATAGAAATATATGTACTATAGAAATAGAGCAATAGAACTATAATAATCAAAATAAACCCAACACCTTACTATGGTACAAATAAATGTATTGTAAATATAGTAAATCCACTGTAGATATTGTCAGTCACTGTGTCAACCACTCATTTATTGGAATATTGTGGAAATGGTTTAGTTAAGAGAGCCTGGTTTGTTTCTTATCTACATCATAAAGTGCTCCACAATTCATTATGTATACATTTTACATGAGCATATTTCACTTTATTTAAACATATGGTGTCATTTCTCGAGTGAAACTGAAAAATGATGGACTATGATTTTCTGTGGCATTGAGCCATGAAACCAGGTAATCTGAAATCACAGACATGCTATCCATCATGTCAATCAAATAGCATGTTGTGACAAATCCGGCTATAGCATTGAACTATGCTGAGCAGCACCACTGTGTTGATACCTGTGGCGCCACCTAGTGTCAAAGCAAAGGAGGTGTACTTCACAGTCTTAATGAAGAGCACTGAAGAAAATAAAAGTTGTGATCTTCACATATTTTATTTTATTTTTTTTTTAATTTAAATACATTTTAATTGTGATATTTTTGTAGCTTTTATGTGAATGTGGGGCGCTCAGGATGAGCTGGTTCACAGTTAAAAAAAAAACTACTAATATAACATGCAAGATAGGAGACAATAAAAAGATCACACTTCTAAAGGCCAAACTTTCTATTTAACTCATTATTGTCATAATTATGAATAAAATCTACACTTTATTAGGAGTGATGATGTGGGTGAAGTGTACTCTCAGGTCTGTTGACCTTCCCATTGATTCTCATAGAGTTTTGTAATAAAAATGTATTGTCCTCCTTCCCCGAGGACAATAAAAAAAAAGAAACTAGTTAAATCCAAAGCCAGTAGTTGGACTGCCACAGTGCTGCAAAATAGCCAACTGTTTATTTTCACAGCTGAAGCTCTGACCTCAAAGCCACCTTTCAGCCTTTATCTAACCCCCTAGGGAGACAGATTTTACAGATATTGTAAATGTATGACTGGGGTTGTGACCCTTTAATCTGGCATATTCCCAGAAATGTCCCCTTTACTCATAAAGAGTGGAATATGCATGCCTGTGCCAACATTAATCCATCTCCATCTCATTACCACGATGACAGCAAAACTTGCAGATGGCTGATAGGACATTTGAAATCACTGTGATGTATTTTTTGCGGTTAAAAGAAAGTCCTTGTGTAGGATTATGGATGTATTGTGGAGTCGTTATGATGACAATGTCAGTGTTTGGGGTACGGACAAAACAGATTGCAGTTAGATTCACACTGGGCGAGATATCACAAGAGGCATCTGAGGAATTCTAATTAGAGTCCGGAGCGATGAAATCTGACGCTGGACACAGCTTGAGCTCCATGAAGGAGTCCCCTCACTTTGGGGTACAACCACCTTTTTGTAACAATAATACGTTTTTTGAAATCCACTACTAAACATCTACTACCTTAGATACCAAACCTGTACAGCACAACTACCATTACTCAAACAGTAATCGTGAGCAGTTATTTCATTATAAACACAACAGGTTGGCGTATTAGTCAATGAACACAGCACAGAGCACAGTTTTGCCATTATTTTAATACATATGTTTATTGAAAATTAAACAGAAAAGGGAAAGAACATTGCTGAGATGTAGTTTTCATAAAGAGGTGATGGAAATAAAAAAAAAAAAAAAAAAAACAGAGCACAGAAGCAACTGACCATACACAGAGTTCGTAATTTGCTGCAATAAAAGGCTGTAAAGACGAGTGACACAAGAGAAGAGCAGTTGTTTCAGACATTTGCCTTTTTTTGGGAGAGGTTGATCTTGTCGCCCAGGCTAAGGGCCATCCCCTGTGGAACAAAGGAGGGACGGTTTATTTTAACACACCAGAAACCAACAGATCTGGGATATATTAGTCAGAAAAGATAAGGTATTACATTACATACACTATTATATTACAAGATGAATTGCGTGAAAGTAAATTTTAAGTCTTTGCTTAAATTCACAAGGGTTCATGGTGCAGCAGCTGTGACCTACCTGACTTTTGGCTCGAATGCGTATGTGTCCGTTGACAGGTGCGTCAGGTCCTAGGTGGATGGGCTTCTCAATGCTAACGTTAGCCAGGGCATCTTCTCCAAAGATAGATCGAGCGTACAGGTTGGCAGCCATGAAGCCACAGAAGCCAGACAGTGCCTAATTTATGAGACGAAACAAAGGGAGTTGATAACATGGTACTACAAGGTAAGGTTATGTACACACTGCATATGTACTAATCTATATACATGGTCATCATAAGAAATATTTATATTACTGACACCAATCAGGTCACAACAAACAACACAGACCTTTTCAGGAGTCAGACACTTCATGTTGGTGGACCTGAGGATATGCTGGAGGTACTCATTCAGATCAGTGATGTTGGTGTTCACCGTCACCTACAATAAGAGAAGTTGAAGGTAATATTGTTATTGTGTTGTTGAATGTAAATCAATGTCTTCCCTTTAACAAAAAAAAAATGATGCTGAAAAAGCCAGTAAAACACTTGCCTTGTTTTCCCACTCAAACTCTGCCCACATCTGTCGAAATTCAGCATCAGTGCAGGAGGCTGGCTGGATGTAGTCCATGATGTCAATGTGGATGTCACTGAGGACAACGCAGTTTCTGTCACTTGCAGCTCCCGACACATCGTAGACTGGGAGGAAGGAATCAGACATAAGAAAACACACTTACAAAGAGCTAAACAAACACACTACCAGTTAGATTATGATGAAAATGGAGAAAATTCTCTTACCAATGTTGCCAAATATGATGCCATTCTCTGTAGAAGCCACCTTGACATTGGCTTTGATGTTGGCAAAATCATGAGGGGCCAGAGTTAGAGGTGACGGCTTTTCAACCAACTTGAGATCCCCTGTGGAATGGAAAAATAAAAATGTATCTGGCTTGAATCAGCTTCACTAGAGAAGAGACCCTGCACATTTACCCAGTGGGGTGGGAAATATAACCACACTCACCTAAAGTGGCCAGCTCAAGAGTGCAGTTCTGAAGAGTATCACTGGTCTGGTTGACCACCAGCACGTCCAACACAATGTCATACTGGTTGACGTGAACATAGGCTTCAGCATACACTGGGTCTGAGAAGCCTGTCAGCTGGGTCACCTAGTTTGGAAAAAAAATTATTACATCATTAACAATTGTAACACAACTAAAAAATTTGTCACAAAAGTGTTATACAGTTGTTTTTTTAATGATTTTCCTTTTCTAACAGATGGAAAATAAAAGGTCAAATAAAAACGAAACCTAAATATATGTCACTAAGTAAGCACAATTTAAAACTTTAAATTGTAATGTCTGGAAAATTCAACAAATACAAACATTATTCTGAGACAAATGCCACACTAAGGTCTTAAAATATTAATATATTGTATAATATATACATTAGGTTTTTAAAACACTTAAATCTCCAAGCCTAAAATGTGTCTCCCACAAGTGTTTTTCTCAAAGTCATTTCTTTGTACAGTCTGATTTCTGCAGGCTTTGTGTCGCACCTTGTTCAGTTTTGATGCCAGAGGATCAGCAGCCTCCTTCCTCTGAGTGTTGCCCATTGCAGCCAGCAGGCTGAGCTGGAACTGGTCCTCCTTAGAGGTCATCTCATTTTTGGCTGTGAGCTGCATGAAGGAGATTGGATCGTCTGCCTGGACTGTTACATTACGTTTCTCTGACTCTTTCTGTGTACAGACAAAGAAGAAACACATTTGATTATTTTTGGGGGGTAAAAATAAGAGTAAGACCAAAACATAAAAGCACATGAGTAACAGGATGAAATGTAATCAAATCAGAGCCAAGTGATTCTGCTGTGTAAAATGAATAGAACATTTGTAGTGGCAGAAACTGAAGGCATCATTTATAAAACTCTGTGGAGGATCCATACATAAAAGTTTGTGTGCGCTCAAAAGACAAAGTTGCATATAAAGATAAATAGGAATAAACAGACAGAATTATAACTTATAACCAACCATATCTTAGCAGGCATGAATGTAATCGCATACACAAGTGTACATTTGAATATTATTTCTCCAATCTCCAAAATATTTGCATGAGTTATTCAGTTTCCATAATTGTGCACATTATCTTGTCATGTATTTCACAGAAAGAGATGCAGGCATATGCTCAACCCTCTTTTGCATGTACATTAAATAAGTGATCTAATAATGTTGCACAGTAAGTTCTTGAAAACAAAACTTAATTGGCTCGTAAAGTCCCATGTTCTACAACCACCACTGCACATCTTAAACACCTCCATTATTATTAAGTCTGGGTCCAACAGTAATAGATTACCTTCTGTGACAGCTTCTCCTCCTCCAGCCTGACTGTCAGCATATGTGACAGGGATTTGCGGCACTCCTTGTTGAAAATGTCGTTCATAAGTGGTGAACACTCTGACAGAACCTTCAGGCACAGGGAGATGCGATCCACATCATCGTCTGTAATTGGCTTCTTGGGCAGGGAGGACTTGCCCAGGTGCAGCACGGTGACCATGATCAGCATGGCTTCTGCAACGAATGACTGGAGGGTGGAGGGGGTGACAAGAGAGAGCAGGGATTACTGAGGAAGCAGCAGTGGGTATAATGATCAGGGCCTTTCAGTGAAGTGAAGATGGGATAACTTACATTTTGTTTCTTTTTGTCTTGAACAATAGCAACGTAGCGCAAGGCCACTTTGGTTAGTGTGGTGGCCAGGGAAGCTGCCACGTAGAAATCTCCATCCATCAGGAAGCCTCTGAGTGGAGGTCTGAAACAACCAAATCTTACTGAGTGAGATAGATACAAAACAACATTAACAAGAGAATACTGTGCACTAATAATGACATTCAGCCACAATGTACAATGCCCACCTGTCCTCCTCTTTCTTTGAAGGCCTGGAGGAGCTGAGGGCACTCTGTGTCACATAGGTGCCCATCTCTGTCACCAGCTTCTGAGCTGGAGCTGCACTCACTTCATCTTCTGGCTTCACCTCACCTGTCTCTTTCTTTATCTCATTCTCCACAATTGGGATCTGTCCAAGTAAGAAACCGGTGTCAGATATATGTGGCAGCTTGAGCTTGTGCTACATTTCATTAATGTCAACAAACATACCTCTCCCAAGGACCTGCGAACTTCTGTCATCACACTCTGGATGTCTTCCTTGGTGCTGCAATATTCTCCTAAGATCCAAAGTGCTCCTCTGTAAATCCTAAAACAGAAAAATTGTAACAAAAGGTCAAAAATTATACACAATTCTAGACACTCCTGTACTGATATTACATGAAATCCTAATTACAAAACTCAGTTGTGTCTATGAAATGGTTGATAAACAACAAATATTATTATTATTTTTCTACAAAAACTGAATTACTGTGTACATTCTATCCTGTTTGGTTGTTCATCCTCTCACTTGAAAGAGGCTCGGTAAACTTAACTACAGAAATGCGCAGTTCCATTTTCAGAAGAGCTCAGCAGACACGTGCTAACACTGGCTGTTCATCTCCATTGTGCTTCAACAGTAGTGACTTCTCATTAGCAAGCACTGAATATATAAGAGTTAATCACTGATTGGCTTGGACCTGCTTTTTATAACCATGAGGAGAGAAACAAAAACAAACCAAGGTCATACAAATGATATCCATGACTGTCCACATAATGGCTTACTTGACAGTTTTAATGGCATGAAAGACTTCCAGCATCTTCTCGATGATCAGGGGTCTCAAGTTGTCAAACCTCTGAATGGCCTCCCGCACAAACTCCAGCACATCGGCAGCAGCGGCCTCATTAGTGTCACTCAGGAATTCCATCAGCTTGAAATCATAAACACACAGAAAACTCAACATTTGGCTATTGTTAAAAAAAATCTATATGTATTAAAATAAAGAATTTTGAGAGCATCTTCTTTTGGATGAAACTCACCACAGGTATGACATTGGCTGCCATGTCAGGAAAGCGCACACTGCACGAGTGGAGAGTGCGCACCAAAAGCTGCCTGTACTTATCCGTGTCTTCGTGTTCTGTTACATTGTTTGTCTTGATCACCTCTTTCTTCAAAACTATCACCAACTGGAAAAACAGACAGATGTCACTAGATTTGCAAAGTGTTGTATTTTGTTGTTTCCATATAAGGACACAAAAAAAGCAACAATTAAAACAAGGATATACTGCACATGCAACAGACCTCTTCTACATTGCGAGATGAGACGAGGTCCAGTGCCAGCTGCAAGGTCTTCTTTCTGACCTCCAGGTCAGGAGTGCTGAGAACACGCAGGATGTCCATCACAAGGTCCTGGGTATAAAAAAAACAAATCAAGTCAGAGCTGATACACTGTAGTTGTAGCTGATACTGTCTCATAATAAAACTGCATTTACCAGATTGATATATTTTCCTTTTCTGCTAAAAAGACTAATGTCATTCGTAGTATGAGTAGCATTTTTTTTTTATTTCAGTAAAGCTTGATTTATCCTTAAAATTATTTTTAAAATTACAACATTTAGAGCGAAAGAACAATTGTATTTGCGAGTAAAATGACAACATTTTTTTGAAGTTAAATGCAACAAAAAGAAACCACAGCTATATAGTTTAATGTACCTGGAGTACACGCTCATGAGTGGGATGCTCCTTCAGTTCAATCAGACGATCAAGAACAATCAGCTTCACGTTATTGTCGCTCTCCTTGATAATCAAATCAATGTAGCACTGGGCAGCAGCCTGGAGAGCAAGAAACCACAGAATGCATTAAAAGAATGCACCAAAGGACAGACATCACTGCTAGAAGTTCAGCTGTAGTGCAAAATCAGCACAGTATAAACATGTCATACACAAGGTTACTGATGAAGTACCTTAATGGCTGTGGGAGCACTGGAGAGGGTTACAAGAGTGCCAGCAGCCTCGTATTTAACAGCCGGACTGGATGACTGTAGTAGGTTGTAGATGCAACGGATAAACCGGGCGCGCTCAGAGGGGTTAGCATGGCAAACCTAACACACAGAGAACAAAAAGAACCAGAACTTTGATGTTAAATCAGCTCTGATCATATGTTGTACTACAAAGCGTGAATCACACTAATAAAAAGGTCTCGACTCACTTTGTAAATCAGCTCAACAATGACCAGCTGCAGGATGTCTCCAAAAGTGTGAACTTGGTCAATGCATGTGCTGAGGTAATCCAGAGCTCGATCCTGCAAGATATGAATATGACAACGACATGATGTGAGTTAGGCCTCTGAGGTTGATATTGTAAGACTGGTGGCGTGCAACAGTAGAAACACCAAGAAAATGAACTAATATGCTACAGACCTGATCTGCATGAATCAGCATCATGAAAGCATTTCTCTTACAGCTGGCATCCTTCTCATTGACAAGAAAATCATGAATCAACTCTGGGGCATCTGGGATGAGATGTTCAAAGTTCCTGAAACAAACACAGTTGCTTGTTGTTCACTAATGAATCAGAATAAAATACACATTATGAGGATAATGAGTGGCAAATGAACATAAACATTTAACAGCATGTACCTGTAGATGGTGTAAATGGCCAGGACAGCATTGCGGCGTACGTAACTGTGCCGGTGCTCCAGGCAGGCCCGGATCGCTGGCATGAGAGGCTCAAGCAGCTCAGACTCCTTCAGCTTGCACAGAAAACGCAGAGTGGAGCCACGGATGAACTCATTGGGATGCTGCAGGTCCTAAAATCAAAAGATTGAAGGAAAGATTTCAAATGATGATTTCATTATTTTAGGACTAAAAATAAAACCAACATATTCAAATAGAGTATTTTTTTTGTTATTACATTATAATAAAAGGAAACACAAAATTTGACTAATGGCTTAAAAAAAATCGTTAATAAGAGACTACTGGAAATAATATGGATTCAAAATAAATAAATCAGGTTTCTCAGATGATAAAAACTGTTAGTGTGTCAGTTAGCTTACCTTTCTGTAGGCATCACAGACCAGGATCATCTCCTGAAGCAGCTTGCCATCTGGAGTTGTTTTGGGGACAATCTCCCAGAAAACCAGCAGCAGCTTCTTGATGGTGTGGTCTTGAAGCGGCAGCACGAAGCGAATAATGGTCATCAACAATCCTGGCAACTTCTCGCCATTCAGGATCATGATGATGACCTTCTTCAGGGCTTCAGTCTTGGCTTTTATCTCCCCCTTTTCTGTAGAAAGATAATTATTACCATTATATTATATGTATATATCAATATTTATTTAATCATATTCATCTTACATTAAACTAAATCATCTCCACTGTATTGAGATGAACAAAGACAGTTTAGGAAAGAATATCTTCCCTCTTCATGGGTTATTAAGGCAAGAGAAGAAATCTGTTTTGTAGCATAGCTTTACAAGTTTACATTAAGAATAGTTACCGAGATCTGTTTTCAGGCTGACTTCAGAGGGGGGCTCTGAGTCCGATGAAACATTGATGAGAGTGTAACACACGTTCTCTGCAGCTGTCATCTTGCTGCTGGGCTTGTAACTGTTTAGATGAATCCCAGTGAATGTTGCCCGCTGGATAATACCTATGAGAAACAGAATAACAGACGGCTTAGTTAAAGGTACAGAAGACATTTACAGAGATGCATGAATTTAAGCGGAGCATATGTTTTATATCGTGATGAAGGCATTCTCAGGGAATGAACAAAATTTGCTAAACAAACTAACTACTGCATAGCATCATAACATTGAAAAAAAAAGCATTTCCTTGGCAGCAGCTGCAAAGATATAAGAAATATTTCCATATTTCCAGGACACTGGTATCTAAATGTGCTGTTTATTTAAAAAAAAAAAAAAACAACACTACTAGTTTCAAATAACCTAAAAACTCATCGGGCAGGTTTGCCAATTCATTTTTTTCCCCCATTCTGGCCATTTAACCACTGAATTCTAACAAGATTATGTAACTCTACTCAAATCAATTGGCTATGTACAAAGGTACAGTGTCTTTAGTGCAGAATTTCCTCCTTATGTGGCTTCACATAGTGCTTCCATGTTGATCTGTGGTGAGGGAATGATATCATAAGGAGGGAATTGTGGAATAAAAAAAAAAATCTGTGAACTGAGGGTTACTTTGTATCCATTGCTCTAAATGTTAGGGGACCTCTTGATGGCCATTAAGGACAACAGAAGTGAAAAAATACATTGCTCTATTTATTTACTCTATAACAAAACCTTTCAGTATGCATGTGGGCATCGGATTACTGTTTAAACTGACTTGAACATTTGTAAGCATAGCCATTGCTTGCTTAAGCTTAAACTGTAAACAGACCATGTATATATACAGAGTATTTTTGCTTTATTGATTAAGTCGTTTGAACATGATTTAATATTGTTAACACATAGTAGTGCAAACATATATTAAATAACGTATGTGTAATAATATGTTGTGTGTTTGATTCATAGTAAAATATTCTGTACGTTTTTTTATCGTATAGTTAGCTTATGTCTACGTTTACGTTGCATCTAAGAAAGCATCCAAATAATGAACGACTGGCTAATCAGATTGTAAGTAACAGGGTGTCCTTCTGAAATAAATACGCGCATAGCAATTGTTAATGGGCCATATGTACCAAACGCAAAACAGATATGTAGACTGAAATGACTGAAAGTCTTGACGGAGAAAAAGACTCAACTGCTGCTGAGCTACAATGTCACATTTACAAGGTTCAGATAACTTCCCTTGTTTTGTTTCTGCTTCCATTGCAAAACAACACTGTCGTCATCCCAAAACACAGAAAACAACTTTTATTGTGACGACAAAAGCTGCTAAAGTTACAATTGTACGCTAAAACAGGTGAAGAAATTGTGACACGCAGTAAGCCTACATCCTGGTACAACACTGCAGGCTGCTGCCATAACATTTAATGGCGTTAGCTGTGTTAGTACCAAATCGTTTGTAGGAAAATCCCTTTTAAAGGTAAAAGGTAAACATCAGTGACTTAATCGAGTTTTGGGCTCGTTGTATTAAGTTAAGACATATGATCAAGTGCTAACTAGCTAACGTCAGCAAACACGACAGCTTAGCTTTTAACCAGGGTGGCAATGAAATGGAGGACAGTAACGTTAGCTAGCTGTATGATCAGTGACTCCGAAAAGAAAATCTCTATCATCCTGCGTCACACTAAGCCACGTAACCTACCTAACTGCTCGAATACTATCCCCCGAGGTGGACTTCGATGTGCAGTTTCAGATATTTACATCTGAATTTCTCAAAAGCTCCCTTCGCCGAGCTGTCCCTCTCTCGGCTCTCTCCACTACTTCCTAGTGACGTGGAAGATTACCTTCTGAGCCACATCACTGCTACGGTGGCCCGGAGGGTACATACGCGAACTGACCCGTACCAGGAAAGCACAGGGTGGTCCTGGATATGATTCGTTCATATTCAAACAGTGTAGCTCCATTTGATACGACCCTGTTAATAACCTGTAAAAAT
>OOFC01014420.1:0-16034 GCA_900323345.1 Pseudochromis fuscus
GCGATGCTGTGCCTCCATCACAGATCTGGAGCTAACCAGTTCAGGAACTTCATTGCGAGCTCAAATCCTAAGAAACAAGCCTGAAAACAAAAGATAAGGAAACAAAACTGTTTAGTTTGTGTAAAACAGTAAATTTAAAAATGACAGTTTTGTTTTCATTCAATAAAAATAAAAAGTATCAAAGTATAAAAGTATAATTTTATCAGAACAGATGCATGGATATAATTACTGTGCTCTTATTTTGTATTCATGTAGATTTGTGTGTAGCAGCAGGGACAGCACATCAATACATGTGCATGACAAGAAACACACATGAGCTTTAAAGCAACAGTGTCAGGATAGATATTTGCATCTCTATATTTCAATGTGTTAAAATAACTCAAAATATTAAAAATGTAAACTGTGTATTACGGATGTTAAATCCTCTTCCTCCAGATTGTGTCATTGATACAAACAAACAAACAAACAAACACTGCTCCCTGCTCCTCCCACACTGTTACGTAGCAGAGTGACTAGTGAAGCACACTCACTGCGTTTGCAGGGAACGCTCTAAGCATGACGGCGTTGAAGCCTTTGTACAGAGAGGACACCCCCTCCTCCCTGATCAGCTCCCGCAGGACATCTCGAAAACCGTTGGGATACTTTCCTTCAGGAGCTGAGGGAGAGACGCATTATTACACTCGCTTTTGAAAAACAACCTGATTTTAGAAGAAAAGGTGAGAAACAGAGAAAAGTTTTCCCTAGAAGTAGAAATGCAGCTGAACTTCATGTTTAACTCCTTCTTCATCTCACCACTAAGTCTAGTTACCACTGACTTCTACCTCTTCATAAACACCAAACCTTCCTCTTACTATTTTAACATTATTTTTCATGCTCAAAATGCCTAAAATTACACAAATAAGCATTAAAAAAAGCATACACACAGCCTGTTCCTTCACCAAACACAAAGTGATCAAAATATGAATTAAAAAACAATTTGGCATTTCCCGTAAAAGCGAACCTGTTTGGAAACGAGACTTGAGTACATCGGGTGGAATTGCGACGGCCCAGTTGCAGATCCCGGCCATTCCTCCAGCGAACAGTACACTGGGAACGCTGAGTTCGTTGTGGCTACCGGGGGAGAAGATGACAGGTTCAGTTGCTCAGAGGCTGTTTTTATACCAGGGGGGTGTAAATACTGTGAGGGAGAACAAACAGTCACCTTTTTCCTGCTGGTGTGAGGAGGTTCTTCAAGCACTCGTATGACATGAAGTACATCCCACTGGCGGGAACATCTGAGAACAAAACAACAGAGACTTGAGCTGCAAAATATTCCACAATATATGAAATATAGTTACATTTAACTTAAATGGATGTACATATAATAATTACCAAGTGTTTCTATGGTAACATGCGGTACTTCTTTTGACAGGTGGTCCAAAGAAGTCTTTGTTACCTCTCACAGTTTGGCAGTCCGACCCTGATAAAGCTAACAGTATCTGTAGAGTAGTTAAACTATTAAACCCACAGTAAAATGTGACCCACCTCTGTTCCACTGACTGCTCCTGATTGAGTTTCTTAGCTTTATCAAAATCTACTGTACCCTCAATGTAATCCAGGTCCCAGTTTGGGGAGTGTTATGTCTGTCGCAGCTAACGTAACCTTGAGCTCGCTCGTCTCAGGCTGAGATGATGAGCTGCACAGGTCTGCTGAGCTTGTTTTATTTAACTTGTAGCCTCCACTGACGCTGACTTTATATGAAGTAATTCATCCAAATTCACCGACAAAAAAAGGCTTTATACATTTTTTTGTCACGTTGTTCACTCTGAGAGAATCTTACCAGAGCAGGCGAATGGATACATTTGTTACTTCTACACAAAAACACTTTGACTGCACTAGTTCACATCTATGTGGAGTCCACTGTGTAGGTATAAACACACATGAACACACACACTGATGCACTGTTTGCATATGAACAGGTTGAAATGAAAGCTAAAGCCCTAAAGTTACTTTTGTCTTGTTGTTGTAGAAAAACATGGTTTACAAAGACCTGAGACCTGAACACAGACTCTGACATGATGAATGATGATGCAGTGATGCAACGGTAATAAAGAAGCAGCGCGTAACAACATACTTAAAAATATTTGTCTTGGAAAATGTTTTCTGAGGATGGAAATGCATTTAGTGAGTTTGTTAAGCCCCAGGCATTTGGTAAGTAAAACTGAATGTAAACAAAACTGTTTGAACTCCCCAGGGCAGCTTTAAGAGTGTCAGTATTTTCTCATGAAGTTTAAAACACAACATTTGAAATGAAAGAGAAAGAGAAAGGTGCTGCCAGAGCAAAGAAGCACCTCTCATGAGCGTCAGAGCGGTGCCTTTGTAGATTCCTCTGATTCCAGACTCTTTGTACAGCTGTTTGACACAGTCCATGGGTCCTGCATACTTCACCTCTCCTGTTGATGCCTGAATCTGCAAACACGCACAAAACACACACACCTTATTTTACACTGCACATCTTTCTTGCAAATAGTAACTTCTCTGGTATTTGAAGCAATTAAACATCTGTGACAGGAGGAGGCTGATGAGAGCTATTTCAGCATCAGGTAAAAAGTGAGTGGTTCGATCCTGGAAATCTGCACAGAGGACACACTCAGTAACCTCTGACCTGTAGGAGACACTTGATGCGCTCTCCAGGAGCCATGATGGCCGTAGTAAACACACCGGACAACATCCCTGCAGCGAACAGCTGTGGATACCTGCGGGAGACGAGAGATTGAGGCTGACGCACGTACAAGCCATCGTCCACAGAGTATCTGAAAACGATGATGTAACAATACGACCACCTGCGACAGAGCAATCACCTACGTAAGGATATCATCTGGGCTTTTCTGTTGTAGTTTCTTGCCCAGGCCGAATCCAAAGAAGCAGACAGCAAACATGGGTGTAACTCCGATTATGGGAGCTGCCATTCCTTTATAGAGTCCTTTCACACCCTGAAAGGGAAGAAGATGACAGGGAAACATCAGTAAGAGGAAGGAGACCATATTTTATTTTGTTCCCAAAGATGACAGCAGCATGCAACCTCACCTCCTTGGCTAAAGTCTTTTTAAAACAATCGATAGTCCCAGCATAGATGAGGCGCTCTCCAGGTTTGGGTTTGGGTTGAGTTTGTAAACGCACCTGAGAGGAAAACAGGATGCAGAGTTTTACTTCACAGACCTATTCAAAATACAAAAGTAATGACTGCTCTGTACATATGTTGTGCAATACAGGCTGAGGTGTGTGGATTAAAGCTACAGAATAATCCCCCCTAACAACAATTAATAAAGTTACATTTCATTTTTCTATATTTAAAAGGTAAATGTGCAATTACCTGATGTTTCTATGTAAACATATAATACTTATGGTTTATAATAAACTACAAATTTTACAGTTAATCTCAGCAGATGACCTCCATATCCACAATGAGATGTCTTCAAATTAACAGATTACAGATCACTGGATGCTGTTAGAGCAGCACGTTTCCACAGTGCACGATTACAAAGTAAATGAGAGGAAGATAACAACCGTCACATGTTCTGTGGCCACTGTTTTTCCCTTCACGACCTTCATCTATTACAAGGATCTGTGGAGTTATGTTACATTATGATCTGTTACATCTCTTTAAAAACAATCTGTTTTACTCATATTCAAATGTTTCCATTGATGGATTTGTAGCTTCTGTTGTTCCTACAAAACGTATCGTATGTTTGATTTGCTTTGTGCAGATAACTGTTGAGAGAAAACAATTGACCAATTTTGTAGGTCAAATCCAAATCACAGCTCATACAATGTACTGTTTGTACTTGGTCTTGTGATAAAATGTATTCTTACATATTTGGACCGTCAGTACAAACAAGCCAGGTGAATACTGCAGTTTGGGGAAAGTTAGAATTGAAAAATTATTTTAATTTTCTGGCAGTTTAGGAACCAGCCTACTGATCCAGATCCAAAAGTTTACCATGTGACTAATAAGGATCTGGTATGGTTGAAAAACAACCTGCTTATGTTCCTGCTGGATGTGTACATAACAATTTCATCATCAATACTGTGTTTACAGCTTGTTGTTCTGGCTCCACATGCACACAGAGGCATTAAAAGATAATGCAGCCTGAGAATCATGAACACACTGTTCAAATCACTCAGATAAACAAACTAAAAGGGACAGTGTCCTGAAATCCCCTCTCACACTCATCTTTTCTGAATAATCTTTTCCCAACAACAGTAATCTGGGAGCCGATACAGATTAATCAGTGTGGCTCTGATCTAACTGTTGCAGTGACAACATGCCTGCACTCAGGTGAGGCTGTAACAATGAGCTGACTCATTTAACAGCCTGAATGTGGGTCAAAGGACTGCAGCCTGAGCTGATAACCAGACCTCTCTCACATACGTATATACGCACATGCATGTTATATACACACACACAGGGCCGGAACAAATGTCTGATACGTGTTGGTCCTGGTTCTGCAGTGTCACCCAGATGTCCTCTGCTGAGTGTTTTCTTTGTGCAGCGCAGTGACACACAACCACACATACAACGTGCATTATTTACTTTAATGGTGTCGAGTGGGTGTCCTGCGAAGACGAGGCAGACCCCTCCGAAACCTCCAGCGAAGAAGTTCTTCAGCGGACTGATCGGCTGCGGCTGTTTGGACATTTTTACTTTTTTTCTGCGTGAAGACAAAAACCCACGAAAACAGCGTATGAATTAAACCCAGAAAAAAAAACAGACGTGACAAGAAGTTAAAACCCAGCAAATAAGATCTCACCTGGTCGGTTGATAGATATGTTGGTACCCTGCTGTCACTCAGGTCTGTTGGACCTTTGCCCCACTTATTTACCCGGACCGGTCTGACGGCAACACAGCGTCACTCCGGTCCGTCTCTATTTGGTGTCCGGGTGGAAACTTTCAACCTCGTTTGAACCTTAGAGAAATAACTCAACAGATCCGAAACTAAACAAAATAAAACACATTATATTATTGTTATTATAAGAATGTATGACAATTATTTATGCTAGCTACTAAGCCTGCTTCTGGATTTTTTCCTAACATTTATTTTTTAATATCTATTAGTAATTTATTAAGTCTGCACACATCTGTAAACCCAACCGTTTTTTCGACACTCATTTAAAATAACACCAAATAAACATTTAAATTTCGAATAAGGGGGAAATACAGTGGGGGAAAAAATATAAAGTACATAGATAAATAGAAGAAAACGGTTCTACAAAACTTTTGATCATGCACAGTTTGCTGCCAAATGTCATTCTCCTTTTTGTTGTGTCCCATTGCGTTGTTGTTTTACCCTTTGACCCTTCTGCTCACAAAATCTTTGAATTAAATTGAACTTTACCAACATATTCTGTCACACAACAAATCCAACAACTTTCACTGTTAAAATATAGCTTTATTAGTTTCATTATAACACAGTCGCAGCACTTTTGCAGACAATGTTAATCATGGAGACTTTCACCGCTCACGCACACATCCACACTGTAAACAGACACGCAATTAATTAAAGAATGAAGACATGAACTAAAATATGATACCACTTCTGGATTGTGTCGATCTTTCCAGTTGGAGAAGTCATGCCAGGAAAAAAGTAAGATAAGTGTAAGATGAGAGAACAACATCAATCACAACATTATTGGGGAAAATGAGGGAAAGGTACATTTTGGTGTTAAGGTATTAAGAACACATGGAGATACAATAAATGCCCTGTATTTCCTCTCCTTTTTCTTGATTTTCAGTAGGAACATGAGATTAGAGCTGACTAATGTATGATCTCAGATAATAACTGCACAACATTCTACCTTTCCATGAAGCTACACCTCACATCAACCAAGACTCAGTTGTTATAAAGCCTTATTGCAGCACAATTAGATTGAACCTGTAAACAGCCAATGATTTCTGATGCCCAAGGAGTTTTGCAGTTGCAAGTACAGAGCAAAATTTTTTAAAGTGTTAGAAAAGCCTAAAGTACCAGACTGAAATAAGTGCAGATGCAGCCACAGGAGAGTCTCAATATGCAGCAGCAGATTACTCAGCTAAAAGCTTAGTAATGATACCAAGAGTCAGAGTGTGCTTGTTTTCACTAGAATAGTAAACGTGTTCAAGTTGTTCTACTTAATTTTAATTATGAGGAGATGAATGAAAGAGGAAGTCAGTTTTAAGAGCACGGTACTCTTTAAAGACAATAAAGTTGTCAGTAACACACAGTAGTTTGGTCCCACAAAGGGAAGCACGTAATGTTCAAAGTATTCTCTCAAAGCTCAAACAATGGCACAATTACATGTATCTAAATACAGATTTGTCTTTCTCTTATAAATCTTTGAACTTTCTCAGAAACCAATTTGGCTAAGTTAGTTTGGTTAGAATAAGGTTTATCTCTGGTTGCAATTACTTAAATTTCAAAATATTTTTAAGTCCATGCAAATACTCAGTGTAAGGTTTATAAGGTCATTATTGCTAAGAATTCACCTTGAGAACAGCTTCAAGGTTTGGCCTATATTTTGGCTATTTTTAATTCAGTTTAAAGTATGACAAAACCTAACAAGTTTTTTTGTGCGTTTGTCACATTTTTTTCATCTTCTCAAACACACCCAAGAAATATCTCAACACAGCTGTGAAAACAAAAAGATCTTTCTGAAATCCACATCACATGCATTGCTGCAGCCCTGCACTACAAGTCCATAAAAACACTGACAAAATTGGTTTGCTTTCTGCAGCTCAGGCTGGCACACAATACAAGTTGTCCTCAAACATCAGTTGTTCCTCCTTCAAGCTTTATCGCACTTCCCTGCATTAGACAGGAGCAGACTACAGTGTGTGAGCATGATACTGATATGGTTAGTCCTGGTTCTCACAGATCTGTGGGAACTCCTTGTAGATTTGCTGTACAATTAGCTTATCCATCTGTTTTGCTGTGGCACTGCCTTCGTCCTCTCCTGGATCTTCCTCCTCCCTGAGAATCCTCTGCAGCGCCCCCTGCAGGTCAGACAGGCGGTGCTGGTGCTCGAGGTAATCCGTCGAGCGCACTATGGAGTGCATGAGGGAGAGATACTCCATCCGGAGCTTCACAGGGGGGGAAAGAGATGCTTATGATCAGACAAGGGACGAAACTGTAAATCAACCAAGTGCCACTAAAAGTATTGTTTGAGATTTTATTAAATATGCTTCTTCTTGATCTTACAGGAGCCCAAAGCTGGAAACATGGGGGAACATCTATCCTGGCACAGTACAACGGTAACAAAACTCACCTGCAGCACCTTGAATACCCAGCACTTAACACATTATATCATCAGCTGTGCAGGGTGTCAGTGTCTTACCTTGTCTCCAGGTGAAAGGTCAGATATCTGTCGAACAGCAATGTCAATCATCACCATCATGTCAGTGCTGTAGAAGATGTCAGCGGTTTCTCGGCTGGCGAAAACATCCTGCAGAAACTTGAGCACAGAGTGCGGTGCAGGCGGAGTGTGTTTGAACATACACACAGGGTCGTCTGGATGGGAGAGGATGAAAGATTTTGAGAAACATAAAAGCAAGGACAATCCAAGAATGAATGGGAAACATGACAAACAGTTGTACTTTACCTCCTCTGTTGAGAAGCAGCAGCACTTTCTCTGACAGGATCTTGACATTTTTCTGCTTCAGTTCCTGCATGATCACATTGTTGCTGGGTGCTGGTTGACACAGACAGGACACAGACATGTAGTACAAATGAATGGAATGCAGCTATCATTAAGTTTATCACTTTCATCTGTGTTTTTTCTGCTGACTTGCTTAAAAAAAAATGTCTATTGAGGCTGTTCTCACCTGTATGGTGCAGGTTGAAGGCCAGCAGGAGATTCAGGAAGGTGTCAGGCAGCTGCTCTGTGGGATCAGTGGGGAGCCCGTCCTCCACCACACCCAACAGAAACTGAACAAAGTCAGCATTCAAGTGTTCTGGAAGCAGAGAGGGTCAAGATTACATCTGTTTTATATTTATTTGTGTCCTAAAACAACCGACTTATATAAAAGTAGAAAGATCTGTCATACCATAGTGATGATATGGCACCTGTTCGCCCATTGAGAATATCATAGTTAGTACCAAAGCTGTGTAACACATCTTCTGGTGTTCTGATGGGAAAACACATTAGGAAAGTGTGAATGTGAGTGATAATACTGCCCAAGCTAAAGATAATAAACAAGAGACAAAGGGAATATGAAGGGGGAA
Organism: Pseudochromis fuscus; assembly: GCA_900323345.1. Classification (NCBI taxonomy): domain Eukaryota; kingdom Metazoa; phylum Chordata; class Actinopteri; family Pseudochromidae; genus Pseudochromis; species Pseudochromis fuscus. Next base: position 8,238 of record OOFC01014420.1, read on the forward strand.
TATTTCCACCTTGAGTGTCAGTCTGAAGGTCCCTGGCCAGCTCCATGGGGAGGATGGAGTTGAGGAGGGTGGAGATGAGAGCAGCGTCCAGGCTGCACATCGCCCCAAACACTTTGAGCAGCAGCAGCCGCAAAGACACACGATGCTCCTGCATGTAGGCGACAAAGATAAGTCACAACCATACATACACCAAACATAGATAATGACACAGCAGTGACACAGATTCAACACAGGCAAAAAAGAGGAAGGCTTTGTGTTTTAACCAGATTAAATTATCAACAGTAAAAATATGAAGAATGATATACACCACATTATTCAGCACCTGCATGTGTGAACTGGATACAGGAACAACAGAAGAAAGAATTGTGTTCAAGTATACTTGAAATTTACTATCCTACTATATACTATGTGCACAATATATATATTCATTTATTTATTTTGACAGATAGTAAATCACCCAAAGGAGAAATTATAAAATGAACAGAGGATCCTGTGCAAAAATAAATATATAAATAAAACACCCAGGATCTCAAAAATGGGTGATTAATTTAAATATTTAAAAATTTTAAGTTAAATTAATTAATACATTTAATTTTAAATATTCAGAACCATGTCACATCTTTACAGAGTTTGTTAAAAATCTATACACATGCAGGACGTCAACTATGTGGGACAATGTGGTGGAGATCAGATTTCATTTGTGGACACAGTAGATCAAAAACAGACACCTGCATATGGATTATGCCTTGGAGGAGGTTTGTGCTTTTTAGTGATAAAAACCTAACACAATCCTTTTAGAGGTTTCACAGTGTTTAATGTTGCAGTGAGATGATGCTGAGGATCACAGTTTCTCTGAGCATACATTTGTTGTTAGTTGAATCAAAAATAATTATTAAAGTAATATCTTACCATCTGATAATATGACACCAGAGACATCACATTCTCATAGTCGTTGGCCTTGCACATCCTCTTACACACCTCTGGATCTGCGTCAGTCTGAGGACACAAGCAGTGTTTTTACTTCACACCATAACTTCATAATCCCTGAACAGTCATAGTCCCTGGAACACACCGCGGGATTTAGGGGCACATCAGCGACTTATCTGAACATCCCAACCCTGATCTGAGTTTTGGTCAGAACAAACTGCCAACAAAGGGAATATGCAGCAGTCTGAAGGGTTTCCAGATCCTGTCCTTAAATACACTGTTGGATTTGTAGAGTTGTCTGAGCCGCTTTGATCCTATCAGACGTGTCTGGTTTTTACAACACAACATCTGGTCGGGTCCTGGGTTCACATCACACACTCATCACAGAGAAAGTGTTCATATTATAATCCTGATAATATATGAGCCATATTAACTCTGGTCATATCTTCAATATTTTTCCTGCTCTGACTGACTCTTCTGGCAAAACAATTACTCACACTTCAGTACTGAGCATATTTCCACACAATGACTCATCTTGGATCACAAGCTATGTGTTAATGCTGCTGCTTGCCGATTTCAGTCCAGTTGCAAATTGTATTTCTGTTCTCCTGTTGTGGATATAAAAAGTCTACACAACCCAGTCAAAATGTCCAATGACCAAGATAAATCATTTCAGAACTGTTTCCACCTTTAATGTGAGTGTAATAACCTCTAAAACCCAACTGAAAAACAAACTGAAGTCTTTTCTTTTTTGTAAATAAATGAAAATAATGTGGTCGCAAAAGTGAGCACACCCTTCAACTAATGCTTTTTTGAAGGACCTTTTGATTTTATTACAACCTACTATATTACTCAGTCTTTCTGGGTAGGAGGCTATCAGCAGGGGACATCTTGACTTGGCAATATTTGCCCACTCTCTCTTGCATAAAACGCTTCAAATCTGTCAGACTGGGAGGGCACCTCCTGTGTGCAGCCCTCTTCAGATCACCACACAGATTTTCAGTTGGACTGAAGTCTGGCTGGGCCTTTCCAAAACTTTAATCCTCTTCTGGTGAGGCCATTTTTTGGTTGATTTGGATGTGTGCTTTGGGTCGTTGTTGTGCTGAAAGATGAAGTTCCTCTTCATCTTCAGCTTTCTAGCAGAAGCCTGAAGGTTTTGTGTCAACACTAACTGGTATTTAGAACTGTTCATAATTCCCTCCACCTTGACTAAAGCCCAAGTTTGATCTGAAGAAAAACAGAGCCAAAGCATGATGCTGCCACCACCATGCTTCACTGTGGGTATGGTATTCTTTTGGTGATGTACAGTGATGTTGTTGTGCCAAACATACTTTTTGGAATTACAGCCAAAAAGTTCAACCTTGGTTTCATCAAACCATAAGACATTTTCCCACATGCTTCTAGGAGACTTCAAATATGTTTTTGCCATGAATTCAGCCAGACTTGGAGGTTTGGGTTTCCATCTTGCCATCTAACCCACAGCACAGTCATATGAAGAATCCAAGATCACACAGATGCTTTGGAGGCTCTCATGGCTTTTGCTGTAAGATGTGACTAAGAAAATGTCAGGAAAAGCCTACGAGAACAACTAAACTTTATTTGGGATTATTCAGAGCCACTTAAAATGTGGCAGGTGTGTACTGCCTCCTATTTAACATGAGTTTGAATGTGACTGGTTAATTCTGAACACAGCTACATCCTCAGTTTGTTTTTTGGTTGAGTTGTACAGGTTATCAGTCACATTAAAGGTGGAAAAAGTTCTGAAATCAATTTTCCCGGTCTAATTTTTTTAAAATCCCAAAAACCGGACATTTTAACAAGAGTGTGTAGACTTTTAATATCTATGTATATTACTGTTATTGTGAAGTAGTTTTTATTTAAAAGTGCTACATTCATGAATGTTTACTTATTGAAGAAACGATCATCTATGAGATCAGCAGTTGTGTGACACAGTCAGTCAGAAGTCTGCAGACCGTTACAAACACCATGTGTTGATGGTCTCATGGCATCATACCAGTATCTTCAGCAGCTCCTCGAGGTAGCAGGCGATGAGAGCGTGGTCTTCATGAAGCGCCCAGCTGCGCTGCTGGGAGTCATCCCGGTGTCGAGCGAGGTCACTGAAGATTACCTCCAGCCGCTGTTCATCGTGACACACCTGGCCCTGTGGCAGAGCAGCACTCAGGTCCTATAGAGACATAAATCATCATCACACACCCACCTCTGTTAGAACACATTCAACTGGTACAGAGTTACATTCTGTATCGACATACAAAGTTACATATGAAGTGACAATATAGTTAAAAAAAAGTATATTTCTCTTGTAAATGTAACAGACATATAGGAGGGAGAGTGTGAAGCTACAGCTCAGAATTTACATTTATTCATTTCACTAATACAAATACTCTGCATGTTTTTAAACCTGTCTTAATGAAATTTGACCACTTGGAGGGCACACAACAAGCTGTAAACACATCAATGAAATATTAACAAGGTATCAGATTCCTACAGCTAACACCTGTTCATTTTATTCATCTGGACTCATATTTTTGGCCACTTGAAGTACAATATTAAATCTTTTTTTTTTTTTTTTTTAAATCTCCATTTCTGTCTCGATCAACTAAAGAAAGTTGGGCAGTGACTTTATCTTTCTGTTGTTGGGAGTGAATTCAGCCAACTGCTGCTGAAGTAAAGCTGCAAAACTGCATTGCAAAGTCATGTGATAACACTGTGTGGGCTTGCCTCTTTTAATAACTCCATTCCTAGTATAATTAGTTATTTTATTAGAAATATAATAATATGGATTAGAGTATCATTAAAAAGATAATGCTAGTGTTTTTGTGTCATTTGAGATTTGTTGCTTCTCCGCTCTGCTCTGCGGCGTCTGTGCAGGCAGCAGGTTTGGAGATAATAACGGGTGTTTTCCTAAAGAAGATGCTGTTCTGAGGCAGAGGTTCAATTTCACTGAGAAAGCATTAAACCAACAGACAAACACTTTCAGTTTGGTTTGGTTTAAAGATCTTTTTCAGTTTCTTGTTCAGTCTACGTTGGTTGTTTTACACTGACAAGTAGAAGATGTTCCTAATTAGACCATAAACTATTTCAGGCTCTTTAATTGGATGAGCAAAGTCACTGTGTGCCCACGTGTCACTATGTAAATAAAGGCCAGAAGCTGTCAGCATTTGTGATTTGGGAGTTACATTACACACTTCCCACTATTCACCACCTCACACCCGGAGGACTAAACTGAGACGCTTGCCAGGAAACAGTCAGCAGTTCATTTCAAGCTTGATGTGACACTGCAAAGCTTGCATTTAAAAACGTGTGAGTGATACTGTGGGTACTGTCCCCTCTGTTTCAGACTCTGAGAAATGTCAGCTAAATGCAGGCTGTGCTGTAACTTTACACGACACCAGCTTTCTCCTTTGAACTGGCCGGACTCCAAGAAGCTGAATCCACATGATGTAATGAAAACAAATCTGACCTTGCTCTCCACCAGGGAAACGAGCACTTGCTCCAAAGCGGAGGAGGCCTGAGGTAGCGTGGTCTGCAGATGGCCGACCACCACACCGACGGCGACCCGCGAGAGCTCGTAACTCAATCCCGTGTTCTTCCGCACCAGCTCGATCAGTTCAGCTCCAATGGTCATGGGAACTGGCTCAGAGGCTGTGGGGCTGCCAGGAGGGCTTTCAGCAACAGATGGGGGGGCAACAGGCCATTCAGTCTCTGGCTGCTCCTCCACGGCGAGCTGTAAAGGAGTGGTGGACTCAGGGGGCTGGGGAGACTTGGGAGGCTGTGGTGCCGGGCTTTTCTTTGCAGGAGCTGACTGAGGAGAGGAGTCAGAGGGCATCGAGGAGAGAAGAGGCGGTGGGGGCTTCACACGGGACGGCACAGGAGGAGGAGGGGTGCTGGAAACACTTGGCAGACTGACTTCGGAGGAGACCAGAGAGTGGGAGGAGCCTGACTCTAAAGAGGTGGTGCTGATCGAGAGGGAGGGAGCAGGGGACGGAGGGAGAGAGGACACTCTGGAGGGGACCTCCGGCTCTGCTGGGAGAGAGAAGAGCTCCAGTTACAGAGGAGAGAGTGAACAGGAATGACCTGACTAAGAATAGAGTGTTTGTGGAAGAGAGAGCATCAGCAAAAACACTGAGCAGCAGCATGTCTCCCTGTAATCTGTTTGTAGGTGATGAGGGAGAGGGTTTAAAGCAGGGGTGGGCAATCCTGGTCCTCGAGGGCCGCTATCCTGCATGTTTTTGACCAGCTCATCATCAAGCTCTGCAGATGCCTGATAACGATCCTGGTCATTTGAATCAGGTGTGTTGGAAGAGGGACACATCGAAAACATGCAGGATAGCAGCCCTTGAGGACCAGGATTGCCCACCCCTGGTTTAAAGCATGCTGCAGCTGGTGTGCACTCACCTGCACGCCGGTTGTTTCTCTGTTTTTCAGGAGGAGGTGGTGTGATGGGTGCTGCACGTCGAGCCTGAGGCGGCACCTGCAGGAAAAGACAAGACTGATTACCAGGCTCACACTCAGATGTTGCATCACAGAAAAACAATAAGTTAGACTGGTTCAGCATTATCAGCATCCATCCTCTATACCTGCTTTGTCATGTAAAGGGTCATGGGTGGTTGGAGCCTATCCCAGCTGACAATGGGAAAAATAAGGGAGAGGCAGGTGCACCCTGGACAGATTGCCACTCCATCGCAGGGCTTATTTTTATTAACTATTAATCTACACATTTGTCCAGATTCAATGATAGGTTCATTGATGAAATATGAACAAAAAAGCTCTGAATTTATGTCAAATGATTTGATTTGAACAACAAGCAGTCTAAAAATGCAATACTGTGTGTAATATGCGGCAAATCTTCACACCAGAGAAGCTGGAAACAGAAAAAGTATTTCATTTTGCATAAAAAATTACTGAGATGGGCGATCACTCACCAAAGTAGTTGGCAGTTATCGTTCTAAAAAAAGTGACTCATTGCTTAATTGAGTAATAATTGTAGCTCTACATCATAATACAAGTACGACTTTGTTGAAAAGTGTTAATTTGCTGTCCACACATGATGCATATTCCTACATAAAACAGAGAGAAAATCCATCAAAGATGAACAGCCACTAAACAAAGTGTATACAGTACAGTACACAGTGATGAAAGATAGTGAAGTAGTTACGTGATTTACAAAAGCTGAACTGAAACATAAATAAGCAGTAGCACACATTGGTTTAAAGTTAATAATTTGTATATTCAGTATTGTCACAGTGTTCACTTACTAGTAGCTACAATAGGCTGATTCACATGACACACCTCCAACAAACTCAGCTGGTTGTATCTGCTGAACATATCAAAGGTTCCTATCATGCTTTCACAGAAAAACTACAAAACACATCTTGAGGATTTTATTTGAAGAGATAGGGTATTACCCGGGGAAGAAATGTTTACATTTTGGGCAAGATCAGATGATGTATTACATCTGTTATGAAGGTTGAATGTTTTAACAAAGATTATGTTGCTGTTTCACCAAAAGAGGGCAACAGTGTTCAGTCTACAACATCAGTACAGCTGGATTATGTGTCAACCGAGGGTTTTTCTCCCTTGACCAACTATGACCTGTATGAAAAACACACGTGTGTCAATCAGTCTAAACTGTACTTGAGCTCATCTTCCACTGCTGTGCTGGACAGTCAGACAAAAATATCTGATGTCTGAACACCATGAAAACTTGAAGTAGAAACTGTACACACACATGCACATAGAGACTTTTCTCCAGCAGACCCATGACAGATGAATCCAACCATGAATGAGAAGACATGACACTGCACTTGGAGCTGTTGTGTAAGAAGCGTGTTACCTGGTAAAAACCCTGTTCTGCTTGCATATTGTCCATGCTTCCTGATAGTGGCATGCTTCCCTGTCGCCCGTAGTCTCGGTTAAGGCCATTGGGTGGAGGAGGAGTTTGACTGAGAGATATCTCACTGCTGGAGGATGGAAGGCCTTGTTTGTGACCAGTGGATGAGGAACTTCGCCGAGCAAGGGTTTCTTTTCTGTGATGGATCAGTTTTCTGCAACAGAGGAGAATAAAAACTCATCTACAGAATAATTAACATGTCACAACCATTGTTACATCTGCCAAAAGAAGGTTTCCCCAAGTGTTGGTCGGACATTGAATATAAATGGACGAAGAAGTGTGACATCACAGGTTGCTTTGTGGAATTGTGTTTCGAAGACAGGACTTTGATATTTGAATATCACCATGTTGGTTGTTAGGAGCCAGAAGTTGACCATATTTGGATATGAAGGGAGTAGTCAGGAGGCGGGTCTAACCCCTGAACCCGAGGCCACTGCCCAATGTGTATGAGACTTGACTTCAGAGCTGCTCTCCTTGGACACCAGACCGGTCAATCAAATTAACTACAATCATTTTTTTTTCCAGATGGACCACCAGATCACTGATAGTAAGAATGTACATTAGCTAATGACATCAGAATGACTTGTGGGAAAAATGTATTGACTGAGTATATCATGATTGAAAACGCTGATTTTTAAATTGAAGTCAGTTGGAGCCATCAATGAGTGGCCGTCAGAAGTAATGCACTTTTTTTACAGTTCGACACTGGCCTCATTGTAGAGCCCCACTTGGTTTGTCCATTCCTACATACAGTCTATGGTATTAGTTGGTATTATTAGATTGGTGAAGTCCTGTCTGAAAAAATCCAGAAAATCCCATCTGTTATAATAAGCAAGAGTTTTAACAAGACAGTGTTGCTATTTCTCCACAAGAGGGCAACAGTGTTCAGTCATCACTACAACTGGCTTATGCCTCTAGTTAGACTTTAGACTTTATTGTCCCCAGAGGGAAATTCTTTT
>OOFC01014422.1:0-12415 GCA_900323345.1 Pseudochromis fuscus
CCTCTCCTCACCATGTTTGTAAGTGTTGTTGAACTCAAAGTCAGACAGAAAACCACCACACACTGTCCAACTGACCCGTGGACTCATGCAGCAGCCCACACACACATATTCACATGTGCACACACATTCCACAGTATGCTGCTGAACATTTTGTGAGGCGAGAAGTTATGTAAAAGCCAAATTTGTCATCCAAATGAATCCTTGGAGGTGTGAAGAAGGGGGAAAAAACATCCATCTAAATAGTATCTTTGTTGTAACTTTTAATGTATTTTTTTTACAATCCTCTGAGTCGCTATTATTTATTGAGATCAACAACAACAACAACAACAAAAAGAAACTGTATCACGGCTGCTGTTGCTTTATTAAATATACAATCCTTATCTTTATTTTCCATTTTGCTTGTCCTGTGTGATGCTCTGCCCCAAGGCCAAAGTCTAGTTCAATAAAATGTGTGATGTGCCATGTGTCACACTGTTTTGTCCACACACAACGAGACACAAGAAAGTACACCTTCTACAAACTCACTCCTGTGTGTGTTTATGTACTGTCTGTACATTCAGGGTGTAAATACAGGCTCAAATACACAGTCTCTGTGTTTTCACTCTGATGTATTTGTTAATACAGAAACTCCAACTGGAGATAGAATATGAAGTTGCGTCCTAAATCTATATTACACATTAGTTCTCGACTTGTTTCACTATCAAATAAAAATACTGTATACCATAATACTCTTAAAAGTGGCTCAACTGAATTACCCAAGACTGCAAAGACTTGATTTTATGTATCTCCTACAGTGAAATGGACAGAAAATGGAGGAACTACTCACAGTTAAAAACTCTAAATGTTGTTTTATATATGTTTTTGGGTGGGAAAACATTCAGCTTTGAATTTGCAGTTTGACTGAAATATTCTTCCAGTTCTTGTTATGAACCCAGCCAAAAACAAACCTTCATCCTCAGCTCTGACTGTGGGACATCAGCGCCGATAAGGAAGGTGTCTGCTTTCTGAGGGGCTCCTGTTGTCTAAACAGGGATGTGCTGATCTGACAACAAACAGGAGAGGAGATGGAAACTAACAGAGAGCAGAGGAATAATACTGTTGATAGAAGCGAGGAGGAATTTTCTGCTGTAGATAAACTGTGAGTAGATGAAGGTTTTCTTTTTCAAGAGGATAATGGTGTGTGAAGTACGTCATATGACAGGTTATATTTATAGTTTTTCGATGTGTAGCTGTGCATCACACGAGCCCCGCCGTTTCTTCTGTGTCCAATAGTGATGTGCTGATTGATATTGTGACACACCGCGGGGTGAGTTGTAGGTTAAGGAGGGAGAGGTATTTTTTTCAGGCCCAGGCTCTGAGGCTGATCTCAGTTCAGGGTGATGACAGCTGCTGACAGTTTTTGGCTCCTCTCCCTCTTTCTCCACGCCAGGTAAAATCCTCCCCCACCTCCCTCTCTCTCACTGCCTTCAGCCGAGCGTCTCTCACCCTGTCTCTCCCCGTCATGTTTCTCTGAGTCACGTCCCTCCTCGCCCGCTCTCACCACCCTCAGACAGTGTCAGTCACTACCTCTCTCCTGGCGCCAGATGCAGCTTCTCCGTTTCAATGGGAGCTATTTTTCCACTTGTTCTCTCAGGGCCACTTTTACATTGTCAGTGTTACTATATAAACAGAAAACAGTGATCAGGTTACAGTGCCACTCATTCAAGCTCCGACTCCTTCACCTCCACCTCCCACACCTTGGCTCCAGTGCCCCACCGCCGCCGCTGAATGCATAATACTGTTTACTGCTCACCAAGCAGCTCTTTGTTTATTCATAAACTCATGTGTGAAACATAATACTCTCTCCAACATAGTCTGAATCTTCTCGCCGACTGCAGATTATTTACAGCCTTTTCTAGACAGGCAGAAAAATAATCCGATTAGTTGTAACAATATATTTTTTTCGCAGCCACTAGGGTACATTAAATGATTCATCTGGTTTGTAAAAATCCAGAAGATAGTTTCACATAAGTGAGTGAAACTAAATGAGAAGCTGGGAGCCAGTAGGTTGGTGCATTCTTGCCGCCTTGAGTCACACACAGCAACATGAATGCTAATGCTCTTTCATTGTTATGCAGTAGAGCAGATCATGTGTTTCTTTTTTTTTTCTTTTTTGTTATTGGAAAATTGTTACATTTTGAAAGAACATAAGATAAGATAGGAAGATCTGTCTTGGAGAGTAGTGCCACGCCACAGGAATTACCAGTGGATTGCATGCATACAGCCAATCAATCACAATAAATAAAATAAACCAAGAAACACAGGTTCATCCACCGTCATACATGAAGTATAAATAACCAGCAAGCAATAAAAGTAACTATAAATATGAATAAATAAACCCAGTGAGAGCTCATACAGGAGTGGAGGCAGGCAAAGAAGCAACACAGCTTAAGTAAGTGAATAATAAATAATTAAAATTTAAATAAAAGTTAATTATGATCAGGTTGTTTGTTTTCTTTCTGTCATGCAGTTCACACAGTCTGTATTCATTACAAAGCAAAACAAATAAGTCATCAACACAATGGTTCCACTTTCCACTGAGTGCAGGCTGCACAGCGGGAGATAGAAAGATCGATTTAATGTTATATCAGCTCAACAGATCTATAATTTGAGTCAGTGTGTTTTCAGGAGGAGTTAAAGTCTGTTTTTGCTGTGAGCAAGTTAAAAACGTCAGTAATATTATGAAATGTGAGACTTAAAAACAGCAGAAAGGCTCAAATTTCTGTATGTCATTAAAGAAACTAATAGCTGGTGGTGTGCAGAGATCCCAGTTGGTGTGCTTTATATTTCCAGTTCAGATTATGCTCCCTGAGAGAGAGAGAGAGAGTCTCCCCAGTGACTCATATCCACACTTATATTACTAACTGTGTCAGAAACTTGTGCAGAAATCTCAAGTTATGTCACATGAGTAGTTTACCAGATGATAAATTAGTTTTTTGGGTAAATAGATATCAGAAAATTGTAAAACTAACCTGACACCTACAAATTGTTTGTTTTGTGGATTTGATCTAAACCTAAATATAGACACTTTGCTGTCCTACAAATATTCAAGAAACAGAAAATTAAAAAAATAAAATCAGAGTAAATAATACAAAATGAGCACTGGTTTGTATTGATTAATTGATGAAGCAGTTTGTGCAGCCATCAGGACACAGAACAACTCCTGAATCTTGAAGCCAGCTGCTGGTCATGTAGTTAGCAATGGCCTTCTCCAGTCAAGGTCAAAGTTAAATAGTCAGGATTTTATTTAACCTCTCGGCCACTGGGAAGTTTCTGTCCTCAGACTCACCTCCCTCCATCCTTTTCTTTCTCTTTTCATTTTTCCCTCTCTGTTTTTATTAGATTATTCCTTTGTGCCTTTGCTTCTCTGTTTTTTGAAACCTTACCACTCTTGTTAATGACGAGCTGTGGGTTCAGGTTGAGGTTGCTGCGGTGGGGTGGGGGCCACATTTGGTTCAGTCCTGTGCTATCCATTGAAGGTGACAGGAGGGGCTGTGACTTTGGGTTTTTGACCCCAGATTCTTTATTTTTACTAGGAAGGGATCCAAGGATGGAGCTGTTGATGTGAATAGCTGCCCAAGGTGACTGGATCCCAATAAAGAGGCCGTCACCCTGGCCGGGGGCCTCCTTCCCATCCGAGACACAACCTTTATAGGGCTGCTTATGAGCCTGGGCAACTATTAAACCCTGTCCAGCCTGCACTGAGGAATTTAGGGCCAGGAAACAAGGGAGTGGGGGTGGGACTGGGCAGAGGGAGGTGAAGTTGGGGTGACTGAAGGTGAAAGTTGAAAGGCACGTTTGAAGGAATCTGGTTGTTCTTTAGTCATCACCTTTAAATGTGTGGCAGGCGTGTTACTGTTTTGTTCAGATTTTTTTCTCTGCTGTGTTTCAGAGTTTTAAACCGCTGGATCAACTTGTCTGTTTTAAATTGTTTGTTTTGACCATTTCCATGAGCAGCAGTGGAAGGAGTTTGCCTGTGGCCAGCATATGGTGTTATACAGTGTGCCATTTTCCTTAGCGAGACAGTGAGAAGGAACAGAGGGAGACAGCCGAGTCTCATAAACATCCCACCTCTGTTTGTTCACATGGGGCTCGAGGTATATGGGCAGGTCTGGTTGGACAGCCCTTCAAATAAAAATGTGAGCTCGTGCATGTGCGAGCGTGCACAAGCGCACACACGCATACAAAAAATTCACACGTCAGTCAAAAAGTCAGCAGAGGTATTTTTTTCTCCCCCAACTCAGCAGTAAATGGAGAAGCCAATCAAATCTCAGCTGCCAATCAGCATTTTATCAGCAGGGCCATCTGGCCATCAGCTAATTGTGTCTCTTTTAAGTCCCTGTCAATCAGCGGTGTCCCCCTCCTTTTTCTCTTAAAAATGTCTGCCTTTGAGCTTGCCTTCTGCCTCCGAGGGGTGGCCTGCATGGGGTTGGGGGTTGTTTGTTGACCACTCTCTCCTAATCAGTTCTTGTATTAGCTTTCATCATAGTTTCAAAGACTTGGTGTAAACAAGATGATCTAATAGGAGATCTTTTTTTTTTTTGTCTTTTCTTCTCTTCCTCTGCAGCGGTGGAGACTCAGAGCACCAGCTCAGAGGAGATGGTGCCCAGCTCTCCCTCTCCTCCTCCTCCTCCTCGGGTCTACAAACCCTGCTTTGTGTGCCAGGACAAGTCATCTGGTTATCACTATGGAGTGAGCTCCTGTGAGGGCTGCAAGGTAAATGAAGCCAGAGATAGATGAAGAGTTTACAGGACATGTATAAAATGAACAGCTGAGGTCCACTGAAAAGAAAGACAGAGCGAGAAGCTTATGTTTAACTGGAGCCTGACAGACGTGCAGAGCTGGATCATTTGCTGTTGTTGAGCTGCCCTCTAGTGTATCCCTACTTGTACTGCACATTATTAACTTGCAGCATGTTTCTTGTAACAAAATCCACCTTGTGGTATTTATAAAGCCCACGCATTACCAAGCTGTGTATTCACAGGGGGTTATTTTCCAAAGGATTACTTCTCTTGTTGTGATGCACAGTTTGAAATCTTTCTTACTTCCTGTTGCAGGGTTTTTTTCGGCGCAGTATCCAAAAGAATATGGTGTACACCTGCCACCGAGACAAGAACTGTCAGATCAACAAAGTGACCCGCAACCGCTGCCAGTACTGTCGGCTGCAGAAGTGCTTTGAGGTCGGCATGTCCAAAGAAGGTCAGTGTCTCAGAAAATATGGGGCCCACTGGCTGTCAGGACAAAGCAAACGGAGGATTTTTTAAAATGTATGATCTTGACCCCGTGTTTCTCTGCAGCGGTGCGCAACGACAGGAACAAGAAGAAGAAGGATGTGAAGGAGGAGGTGGTGCTGCCGGAGAACTACGAGCTCAGTGGAGAGCTGGAGGAGCTTGTTAACAAAGTCAGCAAAGCACACCAAGAGACCTTTCCCTCTCTGTGCCAACTAGGAAAATACACCACAGTAAGTTTTTGTATATCTATAAATTGCATCAACTGCTAAACACTCACACTCCACTTAAACATTAGCTCACCGCTTTGCAGGAAACACAGTGTGGACTCTGCACAGTCGCACAGACCAAGGTGTCCCTCTTTCTCTCTCCCAGAACTCAAGCGCTGACCACAGAGTACAGCTGGACTTGGGCCTGTGGGATAAGTTCAGTGAGCTCTCCACTAAGTGCATAATAAAGATTGTGGAGTTTGCCAAGCGGCTACCAGGCTTCACTACGCTCACCATCGCTGACCAGATCACCCTCCTCAAATCTGCATGTCTGGACATCCTGGTACTAGCCCCATGACGACCCTTCCACCTCCCTAACGCTTCTTCATGTGTCACGCTGCTTTACTTGTTGATTCAGTAGAGACTTGTGCTTAGCTGCCATTATAAAACCTTTTATTCTAGACTCCTGATAGTGAATTGTCCGATTTGTTATTTCCATTTTAGATGCTGAGGATATGCACCCGCTACACCCCAGAACAGGACACCATGACCTTCTCCGATGGTCTGACTCTCAACCGGACTCAGATGCATAACGCCGGCTTTGGTCCACTCACAGACCTGGTGTTTGCCTTCGCTGGTCAGCTGCTGCCTCTGGAGATGGACGACACAGAGACGGGACTCCTCAGTGCGATCTGTCTCATCTGCGGAGGTAAGTCTTCACAGTGTCATCTCTACCTGTTGATAGGAAGAAACTGTGTCCATAGTTTAGTAAGCAGCAAATAGTATGAAGGAAGTGGTTTTGTTCTTCCCTCTCGATCCTCCCGTCAAATGATTGTTTTGGTTTTTGACATTTCCTGCTCTGATTGGTCTCCTGTCCTCACAGACCGTATGGACTTGGAAGAACCAGAGAAGGTAGACAAGCTGCAGGAGCCACTGCTAGAGGCTCTGAAGATCTACACCCGCCGCAGACGCCCCAACAAGCCTCACATGTTTCCTCGGATGCTAATGAAAGTCACAGATCTCCGAGGAATCAGCACCAAAGGTCAGAATTTTTTCCCTCCCACAAAACAAACCCCCAAGTTATTTTCAATATCCAATCTTAGTAGTTAACAACTGCAGAGCATTGAAAACTGTAAATTACTGGACGTTGAGTATGGTATTAACACTGCATCATAAAAAATTAACTCTGTCTTCTACAATTATGTTTGTATACAACTAATTTGTAACAGATACATACATTTTGAAGCAAATGTCACTGCATCCAGGCGAGGTTGATGTGTTTACTTACAGCAAAAATGTTGAAGATCTGTTTGTTTTCTGCTCAAATGTCTGAACATACACATCAGCTTATATATATAATAATAATAAACTTTATTTATAGAGCACTTTTCAAATCAAACATTACAAAGTGCTTTACATAATAAAATACAGCACACATAAATAAAAATAAAAATACAATAGTGTTTACAAATACAAAGCAACAATTTGAACTAAAAAAAAAAGCTTTAATAAAATCAGGAAAGCCTCTCCGATAAAAATATGTTTTAAACAGAGACTTAAAAGAGAGCACAGAGTCATATAGAGTTGTTAATACCTTTTAATAGTTATGTTTCGACAGTGAACCTCAGTCTCTGATGTATTGTGTATGCCAAACAACTCCGAGGTACTCTTGCGTATTTAATACATTTTGCACTTCATTCATTAAAAAAAAGCCTCTGCTATCTAACTACAAAAACAATTTAGTAACATACACAATTTTTAGTAGACAGGGTTGAAGAATCATGCAAAATGGTTTTGCAGATAGAATATACCATCATCTGCATATTGGAAGAAAAAGCTCTGTTGGATGACACCTGTCAATCAGCAGGTTCTCTCAGAAATATTTAGTGTTAAATACATATTCCTGTGTCTGTAGGTGCAGAAAGAGCCATCACACTGAAGACGGAGATCCCAGGCCCCATGCCTCCACTGATCAGGGAGATGCTCGAGAACCCGGACATCTTTGAGGACAGCAGTGACTCAAGCGACAGCGCTGCAGCCGCTCCCCCCGCCACCCAAGCCATCAAGCAGGAAGAGAAGGCCACGTATGAGTCGGCTTTTGAGGAGGAGGAGGAGGAGGAAGAGGAGGACTACTGGGATGAGGAGAAAGAGCGAGGGGCGGACAGTGATGGAGAGCCGTGGGGGGAGGCGGCGGCGGCGGCGGCACAAGTGTGCAAAAAAAAGGTGTGACGGGGAAATCACAGTGAGAGAGACAGGATGATGTCGCTGAGCCTCACTGAGCGACATCACCTCCCAGAAAGCTCCCACATTTAGGCTCTTAAACGATGTTTCACGCAGCACATATCTACATTATTGTACATAATGACTAAAAGGAAAATTTGTTCAATTTACCATAGGAAGTAAGGAATTAGGGGAAGCAAAAGCACTACATTTCAGTGGATTGATGAGGCACAAATGACAGAAATCACTGTGCCAGACTGTTTTAAACGATATTTCAAAAGCTTTTTGTCCACACAAAAAGAGGAATCGTTGGACAAAAGAAAATGCACTCCTCCACTATCTATTAAGAGCTATGCTTTGTATAAAATTGAGGATAAGAATACATTGCAGCAGCAGAACTCTACACGTTGTCTATATGCCACAAATGTCTTTTAGGAATTACTTTTATTTCTATTCAGAGATATGCTACTTATTTTTTCATCGTATGTTTTTTTTTCCTAAGCATGTACACATTTCTGTTCTGTCTTTGTGTTTGTTTGTGGGACCTTGTGATGCTTTTTCGTATATTTTTCACTCAGTCCAGTTCAGTTTCATTTGACTGGGCATGTGTTGTTGTTATTTTTAAGCTTTAATTGTATGTATTTCTGCTTTATTGGATACAGTGAAATCGCAATAGCAAAAGGAAAAAAAGAGTAATAGCACAGAGAGAGGGAGTCATGAGCAGGACTCAAACTCACAGTGAGACAAGCACATGGTGTCTAAGTTATCCTTTAAACTCATGAAAGGCTCTGATGGGTGTAACCTAATCTGGAAGAGAGAAGCAGTCATTTCATCTCCGGTGCTTGTGGGCCAAATAGGAAAAAATGCAAAACAACTCTCAACAGCTATACTCTGTACAATAATCCAAAAATGATTTCTGAATCTGCAGGGTAGATTTAATGTCATCACACAGTCTCAGGTTGATCCTCAACATAACTCCCCCATCAGAGGTTCCTCTTATACCACAGAGTAGAAAGTGAAGTTCTTACTATGGTGCACATGCCCGTGTCATACCAGGTACAGGTAAGCCATAGGATGTTCATTTTTTTAATCAATCATCCAGAAAAAAAAACCCTTAAACACAGTTTACTTCACAGAAACCTCAGGTGTGTGTGTGTGTGTGTGGATGTGTGAGTGTGTGCATGTGAAAATGTGTGAAAGTGAAATCATGTACCAAAATACAGAGTGATGTACTGCCATCATCCACCGTGCGTTCAGTTTGTAGTATCTGTAAAATGCACATAAAATGGGTTTGCAAAAAAAAAAAAAAAGCTTAAAAAATCTTTGAATGCAGAAGAAATCCCTCATCCAAGGACGTCTGGTGGGGCAGCAGGAGGTCGTCGATGCAAAGGTGAACAAGAATCACACCATCAGTTGCAACTTACTTCATATTTTGCACTTCACATCTCTGAGGTTGCAACCGTCCGATATAACCAGCGAGAAAACAACAGCTTTGCATCGGGTGAGCAGGACGAGGACGATCGTTTCCAGTGATGTGTGTTCATGTGTGCTGTATTTAATGAGTGATGCTAAACATGGATTTTGTAAAATAAATACTTATCTGTTTTTCATTGAGGCTATATAACTTTTTGTAATGGAAGATGTATGAAATTTGACATTGTTTGTGTCATGAAACTCAAGCGTGACTCTTATTAAACTTTGCATAACAGTTTGTAAAGTAAAGGACTCAGCACAGCAACACATCTGCAACATGCTGCTGATGAAGCTGAAGCTAATGTGTGAAATCTGAAAAAGACGAGTGCTAAGCAGAAACCAGATCCTGCGTGACCACTGTGGAGAAGTCTTTAGATTTAAAGCCATCAAGGACACACAAGTTGTATCACATAATCAACACAGACGCCATAATTACGTTGTTCAGACTGTTAAGTTGTGACTTTGCCAATGTAGCATGGAAACATCACAACCATACGACCGAGGTAAAACTCAAAACTTATCTTCAGTGTTTCTCTTCACACACACACACAATATTTTGCACATCATTAACCATTTACATACAATGTCGTCTAGTATTTAAAAGTGTTTTTACATCATTTAACCTCAATAGTTCAGAAAATTGTTGTTTTTTTGTTAATTTCTGTTCCTGAAAGAAGCTGGTGCAATAAATAAGCCATGAAGAGGTCGTCACGGCCTCAGCTCCACACAGACACGAGTAATTAAAAAAAGACCAAAGACAGATATGATGCTACTTTTGGAGAAAATTCAATGATATCATTTCTATTAAGGTTGTTGATGTGAAATATATTCACTTTGTATTTTGTGATGTTAAAGCTGCATCCATCTTTGTCTCTGTTACATTTAGTTGTTGATTACTGATGTCTTACTTTATAAACAATCTTTGTAGTGTGCAAATGTCTTTTCTTCATGTTCAGGGATTCAGACTCCTCTTTAAATCTGACTTGTACCAAAATAGCTCTGATGGCTCTGACACACACACACACACACACACACAAACTGGGTTATTATGTTCTTGTTTTTACATTTTTATGAAAAGTCAATTCTATTTTTGCTTTTTTGCCTATTTGATATTTGTCGTTTCTTGTATTTTGATAAAGGCGCTTTTTGTTCTCAGACCTCTCGGTGTCCATTTGTCATCTTCTTTGCCATCACTTCACACACTTTTACACAAAGACTCTTTCACAGTTGCTTTCTAAATAGAGACATTATACAGAAAACAACAATATATGAAAGGGTAAATATATTTTTGAAGTTGTGAACTCTCATTATTTTCACTGACATCTTTCTAACAGGGAGAAGAATCATAAATTTCCATGTGTCTCCACCCTGACTCTGCGCTCAACAAACTGAAACTAAACATTTCGCACCTCACTGTTATCCACACCCACACATTAAACCAAGACTCAGAGTTTAGGGGCAAATACACCACCAAAATAACACGTAATATATTTAATTCAAGCTCAATGTGGCAGCATATTTCTCACAAAACATGAGAAAACATGCACACAAAACATCCTACACATCCTACATTTTATTTATTGTGAATCAGTAGTGAAACCATCAGCCACACTAGCAAAACAAACACAAATTTGGACACTTAAGACTCACAAACTATATTATCTGTGAATACAAGCACCTTGAGGAAAAAAAATAATCTACAATATAATTCTTGTAACATCTACAATCTAAGAGAAGGATTACAAAATGCTGTGGGTTATGTTATGTATGTGATGACAAGCAGTCAGTCCATCTTCCTGATGTTACCACATGGGGGAGTCAGCCAGCTCACTGCAGAGGGAGAGAGACACACAAAACAAAACAATAACATACAACATACAATAATACACATGTTAATAAATCTCACACCTCTACTCGTGCTAATCTCCTGCTCGCCTAATATTCATGTGTTGTATTGCTGCTGCTGCTTTTACTCTATATTTACTGCAGTGTTGTTTACTTGTGTATGGACCATCACATGACTTTACAGGAAGAGTGATTCCAGTCATGGAGGCGGACACGGGGTGTGTGTGTGTGGTGTGTGTGGTGTGAGTGGCCGAGAGCCAGGCCGGTCACCTCAGGATGGGGTCGACGAGGTCTGGTAGCATCAGTTGCTTCCCTTCATCGGCTCGGGTGTCACAGCGCTGCCTCCTCTCATCCTGATTTAAAACACAGAAGCAGAGATGCTGTTTCATTATATTTAACTTTTACATATAAACATGGACACTGACTACAGGGTCCACACTAATATCTACGACCTACCAATACTGAAATACAAGGGACTGGATACAGCTTTTATTTTTCTTGTTGTTTGGCAGGAAGGCTCTTCTAAACATCTTGGAGAATTTGTCAGTGTCTCTGCAGTCTGCACGTGTCTCCATGTAAACAAGTGCTCAGTCAGTGATGGTGAGATCGAGGCTCTGCAGAGGTCGTACCATCTGCTGCAGAACTGCTCGTTGGTTTTTGTCTCTAAAGATGGTTCTTTATGACTCTGGCTGGATGTTTGAGGCTGTTGTCATGTTGCAGAGTGAATGCAGGACCAATCAGACTCCTCCCTGGTGGTGCTGCCTGACGAATCACAATCTAAACACTCACACTGTGGTGTCCATCAAGCATATCACTGCTGTACATTTGTTTTGCCAGATATGAATACAAAGAGAAAGCTTTCTTACACTTTATGAATATGGCAAATATTAACCCCCAAAAAGAAACTACCCCCTCACCCTCTTATTCAAAAGAACGAAACATTAAAGATAAATCTGTCACTTGAATAAAACAACTGTAACAATGATACTAAATAAAAAGTGGTTAATAACAGGAACCAGGGAGAAACAAACCCAGGCTGTGATGACCTCCTAGTTCCAGCCATAATATCAACATGTCACCTTAACTTCAATCCAGTCAGTGCATGTTTCACAATAAAAGCCCTGTTAATAAATTAAAAGGTTTCGGGTTTACATTGGCTTAGACTTTGTTTTGAACTGGTTTTGTACGTGGTTTTTAGACTGATTTCAATCAGGATTTTAGACTTAGGTATGAACTGGATTTGGGCAGGTTTTAGTCTGGTTTAAATTTATTTTATTTTATCTGTTTTTTTTACTATTTTTTTTTTATTTATATACATTTTGTGGCTTAGGATTATTATTATTATTATTATTATTATTATTATTATAATCATTAATAGGATAGGAATTTTTATTTTATTTG